>JABCKD010001660.1:0-10654 GCA_013186415.1 Fusarium sp. NRRL 66088 | reverse complement strand
AATAACAACCCCCCCCCCCCCCCCAAGGTGCGTGCTTGGGAGCGAGATGCGAGATGCGAGCGGTATGAGCCTCGCCCATGGGCCCGTGGGCCTGGGACCCCCCCTCCCCATCCAGTGCCGTAGGGCATAGTAACCGTGTGTGTGCCGAGTCCGTTCCACCCAGCCTTATACAGCACACACCGTCTTGCCGGCTCTACCGTTTCTATATCAACTCCCTCACCTCCCCGTTCTTTCATTCCCATCTCATCTCCAGCAGCCAGCAGCAATCCACTCCTCGAGAGCTTTACAATAAGCTTAATTCCCTACAATCTCATCTCATCTTCTTCTTCCCTCTCACTCGTTCAAACTCGTCTTTGCTGAGGAACTACATATATATACCAACACCCCTTTCCTCCATCTTCCTCAACATCATCAGTCAAAAATCGCCCAATATGCCCAACTACAACTACTCCATTCCTCCTGAGGACTACTTCGGCTCCGACTCGCCCTGTACGCTCGACAACTGCAAGGTCGAGTGGAGTCTTCTTGGTTACCGACCCGATCTGGCTGCCAACATTGCTTTCATCGCTCTGTTCGGAGTTGTCGGTCTCGCTCATGCCTACCTGGGCTTCCGATGGAAGGCCTGGGGCTTCATGGCCGGTATGCTCATGGGTTGCATGTCTGAAGTTATTGGCTACGTCGGTCGTGTCATGATGTACAACAACCCCTTCTCTTTCAACGCTTTCATGATTCAGATTGGTGAGTCTTCTAAACAAACACCCCTCCCCCTTCTTGTAGGCTTCAAACTAACACATCACAGTCTGCCTCACTATCGCTCCCGTCTTCTACACCGCATCCATCTACGTCACCCTCTCCAAGACGATCGTTTTCTTCGCCCCTGAGCTCTCCCGCTTCAAGCCCCAGCTCTTCTACTGGATCTTCATCCCCTTCGATATCGTCTGCCTCGTCCTCCAGGCCGCCGGCGGTGCCTTGTCCACCTCCTCGTCCGACAGCAGCCTGGGTGTTGACATCTCCATGGCCGGTCTGATCCTGCAGGTCATCATCCTCGTCCTCTTCATCATCGCCTTCGGTGACTACATGTTCCGCTACTTGCGCTCTGGTCACGCCGCCAACTTTAACTGGCGTCTCAAGGCCTTCTTTGCTGGTCTCTCGGCCTCCATCATCCTCATTCTCACTCGATGCATCTACCGTGTTGCTGAGCTGAAGGATGGTTACGATGGTGAGCTTATCAAGCACGAGATCCCCTTCATCATTCTTGAGGGTGTTGTCATCGTCCTTGCCGCCATCGCCCTCTGCTTCGGTCACCCTGGTCTCGTCTTCAACAAGCCCGAGTTGACCAACGCCGTTTCCGAGGTCGAGAAGGGTGCCACTATCTCCAGCCTCCGCGGCAGCTCCGAGGGCACCGTGAACAACGTGAACTAAAATCTTGGTGGACAAGCTGCTGCCGTGTCTGCGAAGATGATCAGGAGGAGCAGTCAACCGACCGCTCCGGGGATGAGATTTCCTTTGTCTTTAGCGAGATCAGCGCACTGATTTGGTTTTATCTTTTTTTTTTGTCTTGGTTTTGATATAATTGTTCATGTAGCTCTGGTGCAAATATCAACCATTGAGCTTTGGGTATGACAGGGCCATCACATCAGGATGGTTAGATACCATGGGGGTCTCTAATGACCGGGAATTTACAGCATGGAATTAGACGGGATTTGACGGGTTGGGATTTTATAGATGGAATAAAACATAAAAACAAAAAAATCTAGGGGACACCCTTCTTCCATACTTCCTTTGATATCCTTGAGACGGCGGTAGATGACAAGTGCTACGAATACTCTCGTCTCGATTTGTAGACCAACGCCACATTGCATGCTCATCATGATCAGTCTAAAAATGCAGTCATCTTCTCCGGAGCAGCCGGGCAAGCATCATCATGCCTAGAGGGAGAGACGTGCAGTTTGGCAGGGGGGTTTGGGAGAACTCTTGGGTTACTGTTAAGTGATAACTGCGGCCTATCCCTTATTTACATCGACCCTATCTTTAGTTTCTTTCTTTTATCATGGTAGTGATGATTCAAACTTTTTTTTTTCTTGACAGGAGAGATCCTTTGCAACCGAGGTTGTCATGTTAGTGGTGGGGAACATGGAGAGTTTGCTTTTCAAGCCTGTCATAATGCCCTGACAGCCTCGATTATCGGAAGAAGAGAAATCTAGTTAAGCCAAATACTAATGATCGCTATCATGGGAAAATCAGGGCTACAACAGTGCCATCCAGATCAACAACACCATGAGTGATTCTCATCTAATCCATCGCGGGGTGTTGAGTGGAAGCCCCAGGCCCCCGCCCGGTCTGGTCGGTGAGCGGGTACGTACCGAACGAAGCTTGCAGGTGGGTGCTTGCACATCCGCCCGATTAGTATGACTGACCAACCACATGATCAGATTAGACCGACCGCATTCCAACGACCGTCAATTGATGTACCTATCTCCAACTTCCTTATTAGACGCCCGCCTTCTTTCTCCTCCTCCATCTCCGCCAGATGCTCTCTTTCACACGCATCTCATCACGTCGACTTCTTCAATCCAGAATCGCAATTTCATCTTTCCAACGTCCATCTGTCGCATTCGTCGCATCCTTTTCGACTTCATTGCCCAGCATGGCCCCTCCTCAAGAAGCTCTTGACTTTGTTGACTTTGTCAACGAGTCGCCTACTCGTTAGAACCTCCTCAACCCACTCTCTTAACACTCCCCCGTTAACATTGCTTTGCAGCTTACCATGCTGTCCGATCCGCCTCGGCTCGCTTCGAAAAGGCCGGCTTCACCCTCATCCGCGAGCGTGACTCGTGGGCCTCGACTCTCCGACCCGGCGGCAAGTACTATCTCACCCGCAACGCCTCGACCATCGTCGCTTTTACCATCGGTCGCAAGTGGCGCCCCGGTAACCCCGTCGCCATCGTTGGTGCCCATACCGACTCTCCCTGCCTGCGAGTCAAGCCAGTTTCCAAAAAGTCCAACGTTGGCTTCCTCCAGGTCGGCGTTGAAACATATGGTGGTGGTATCTGGACCTCGTGGTTCGACCGTGACCTCAGTATCGCCGGTCGTGTCCTGGTCAAGGAGGGCGAAAACTTTGTTCAGAAGCTTATCAAGGTTGACAAGCCCTTGTTGAGAATCCCGACCCTGGCCATCCACCTTCACCGGCAGAGCAACTTTGATCCCAACAAGGAGACGGAACTTTTCCCAATTGCAGGTCTCGCAGCTGCCGAGCTGAACAAGGGAGGAAAGGAGGAGAAGAAAGAAGAGAAGAAGGATGAGGATGAGGAGGCAAAGGAGGAGGACTTTAAGCCTCTCAAGGCCATGACGGAGCGACACCACCCCAACGTTCTTGACGTCATTGCCTCTGAGGCTGGAGTCGATATCACCTCTGTTGTTGACTTTGAGCTTGTGCTCTACGATACCCAGAAGTCGTGCATTGGCGGCATCAACGACGAATTCATCTTTTCTCCTCGCCTCGACAACCTTGGCATGACCTACTGCTCAGTCGAGGGTCTTATTGAGTCAGTCAAGGAGGAGGACTCGCTTGAGGATGACAACACCATCCGATTGACTGTCTGCTTTGATCACGAAGAGATTGGCTCGACCTCGGCACAGGGTGCCAACTCCAACCTGCTGCCATCCGTTATCCGCCGTCTCTCGGTCCTCCCTGGAAACCGCGACACTGCCAGTGAGGGCAGCTATGAAGCTGTCCACCATGAAAGCGAAGAAGCGACGGCGTACGAGCAGACTCTGTCGCGGTCATTCCTCGTGTCAGCCGACATGGCGCACTCTGTTCATCCCAACTATGCTGGCAAATACGAGGCGTCACACCAGCCAGCCATGAACGGCGGTACTGTGATCAAGATCAACGCCAACCAGCGCTACGCCACCAACTCTCCCGGCATCGTGCTCCTCCAGGAGTGCGCCCGCACAGCCGGTGTGCCTCTTCAACTCTTTGTCGTGCGCAACGATTCGCCCTGCGGAAGCACCATCGGACCTGGTCTCGCTGCCAAGCTGGGCATGCGGACTCTCGACCTTGGCAACCCGCAGCTCAGCATGCACAGCATTCGCGAGACGGGTGGCACCGCAGATGTTGGCTACGGTATCCGGCTGTTCAAGGAGTTTTTTGAGAAGTATGGATCTTTGGAGCCTAAGATCCTTGTAGACTAAGCGTTGATATTGAGCTGAGATACTGGAGTTGACGTGACTGTGTGTGTTTGGTGGATGGAGTTGAGAGGAGGATATACCAAGGGTCATGATTAAGACTTGGATATCATGTCACAAGACGTTGAACGAGACCTACGACTGACTGTAGTGAATGAATGAATAAATCATTGAAGCAATTGAACCACTATGTGCATGTGATTCCAGACATATCCAGATATCATGACATGAAGCCTTTCCGCCCTCCCACCCAAAAATGATGCACGCATGCCATGAGCCCCCCGCCTTATAACGCCATGGGATATCTTGTTGGAACTTTTTAGTCCAGATAGATATGCTGTGATACTCAATGTCCCCTCATCACAGTACAAAGAGGTAAAAAATCACCTCTTGAAAGAAAAAGATGTCCTCCCCTATTTCATCGCTTCGCTTTGCCCACATGCCACGATGATGAAATGAGAACAATCCCATATCAAAAACTCCCAAACTCCATAAACCCCCAAGATTTTAACAGATATAAAATCATCAACTTGTCTCCTCTTCTCCTTCAGAAGGCATGACTTCTGTCCTCTGCGAATCCGTCGAAGACCGACGATCCTTTTCCCCAATATCATCAGGCTCCTCGGGCGCAGAGACGGCAGGGGGCGGTGTTGGAGACCGTACGTGGATGGCGCGTGGGAGGAGGGGACGTCGTTGTAGTTCGGCGAGGGGAACGGCAGTCTGACCTGTGCGAAGCTTGTAGTTTGCGAGGCTGAGTCGAAGTCGAAGGGTTTCTGCTCTCTGAAAGAAAATCGTTAGTATATGTAAGAGTTGGGGAGGGGCTGCGTCAAAAACTTACTTGTCTTACTTGCTGCCGCGTTAGGGTTCCTCGACTTGTAGGTGCTGGTGATGCGGGAGCTGATGTAGATGTACGAGCTGGAACAGCGGCGTCGTTCTCAGTAGCAGCCGTAGCCCAAGAAGCGTCGTTGGCAGACGTGTCGAATACAGAACTAACATCAGGACTATTACTCCTCTCAGACGCGTCCTTCATAAAAAGAAAACCGCCATGTTAGCATTGTCTTTACGTCATGACATCTTCAGTTCTGACATACCTCGTCACGTCCTAGACACGCCTTCTTCCCCGCTGGACTCCCCGCCTCCATCTCGAGAAGTCTCTTCCTACCCTCTATAGCCATCTTGACGGGACTGATGCCGCTAGAGGTGCTCGCTGTAGGCTTGAAGAGTGTCTTTGGTGCCAGCGCGTTAGAGTTGAGGGGAGCGAGCGCGCGTCGCTTGCTAGGTGAACAAGTCTCCATTGTCCAAAATAAAACACGGTGGTGTGTATAAAAAAGGGAAATCTTCTTGATCAAAACTATAAAAAGAAACGGAAAGATTGTCGTCGCGTCTTGATGAGAGAGCGTGTTAGTGGGACATATACACGGGAGGTTGGATTGATGGTGGTAGTTAGTGGGTTTAGGTAGAGTAGGTATTTGAATGGGCACATACACGTTGCTGCGATAAGATAAGAAACCACCTTCTTTTTTTTTCTTGCCAACGAGGGGCGGGAGGCGCTGTCGCGAGTTGGGGGAAAATTGACAGGCACGAGACATGGGGGGGGGGCTAGACGTGTTACTTTATTTAATTCACTCAATTCCTTGGTCAACGAATGTTTTGCTGAAACAAACAAAGAATTCTAATAAATAAATAAATGATGCATCAACAAAAATATGTGTATCCATCAGACCCAACATCAAACCTTATACAAACATAATTCATTCACTCTCGACCTGTCGCTAACCATCATCTCAGGTCTCCAAAACTGGCCCGTCACGTCTCCTCCCCCTCTATTCAAACCCTAACCCAGCCTCTGGCTTCATTTAATCACGAGGGGGGAACTCCACTGACACGGTCGCGTCATGTTTGCTAGAAATTCCAACCTCTCCCATTCTATTTACTTATTTCTATATACGGACTAGCGTGGATTTGCACGGCCAGACCCCAGCCTGTTTGCTGCTTAGTACATAATAGGCTTAGCTCACCGGACCCGCACGTGCTTCGTGGGGCAGCGGCCCGGATGCAGGAACGGGGCCGGCAGCGGGATCTCCTCTCAATACCCGGACCTACGTCCGTCTCGGCACTCGGTCATACTTGGCCAGATGCGGTTACGGTTACATCAAACAACATCAACAGCAAACAGCAACAGCCGCACAAAAACTATCATGATAGCAAAATGCTGGGTATCATTTGCTCCAAGCCTATGTATCCCTGGAGCTTCGTCGCCACCAAACGAGTACAAAACAAGACAGCTAAGCTCCAACCAGCATCTAGAGTAAACCTTGGTCAAATCAATCAATCAATCCAGCGACGTGCTCAAACAGCGACCGTCAAGGGAATCCCTCCCACATCGCAAAACATCTGTCTCATCCGCAAACAGCAAAAACTCCCAATGTGTGTGCCCACAGAAGCCTTGACCTGCCCTCAGGCTGGCTCGAGGAAAAACATCCTCAATGCATCCATATTTTAGCCACCTTCCTATCCTCACTCCTTTTCTGTCCTAGGTTGCCAACTTCCACCGCCTTCGTAACTGTTATGCCAGAAACAGTAAAACAAAACAATGCTGAATCATGTCAAATAACAAAACCGAGAAAACATGTCGTCATGCCGGGTGGGGTATATATCCCGAGGCCGTCAAACTCATCATCCCTAATTATTGACCTCGTGTGTCGTCTTCACTCTCCTTTTCATACACATCTGCCCAAGGGGCTTCAAGATGTTGTCGTTGCCATGAAGTAATGGCTCGGGTCCATCTGGAAAGGCTTCGAAAAGTCCACCTGAACCTCATCCCAGTCGGGTGCCTGTCTTGATGGCTCCATCAACATCGAAGGGTCCAGGCCCGCTTCTTCAAGCACAGCACTCATGTCCATCTGCTCGGCGGCGCCGTCCAGACTGGCGTTGCCCATGTTCATGTTAAGAAGCATGTCGGGCTCCAGGCTCGCCCAACCAAGCCCAATGTCGAGGCTTACGCCTTCCGAAATGTCGCTGTTTGGCTCACTGCCCTCCTTTGCCGAGTCTGGTGTATCGTTGGGTGTTGTTGATCGGTAGAGGGTTGGGTCAAAGGTACCGCCAAAGCCAACTCCCATTCCCTTCTCGAGACCCAGATTCTGCATCAGAGTTTGAGGATCAATTGTCGAGCCGGCCCATGGGTCGTTAATGGCGCTTTCACCAGCCTTGTTGTCTGCCGGCTTGGGCGTTGCGCCAGTCTTGTTGCCCGCCTTGGTATCTTGGGGCTTGCCCATGCTGCTAGCTGATCGTTTCATCCCATCGCCAGACATGGGCGTCGCCGTCATGGTAGCTGGTGTCTGACCCTGCTTGGAGTTGGTCATGCTCATGGGCGGCGCCTCCAGCTTCTCCTTCTTCACAGTACCATCCGGTTCCAGTCCCAGAGCCAAGGCCAGGTTCTCCCGCGCGAATCCCATAGGATCCTCGTGAGGCTTGGTATGCTCCTCTTGAATGTGGTTCTGGAGAGCCTGCTCATTAGGGAAGCCAACAGTCGAGTGCTCGCATTCTGGCTCCTTGCAGAGAAGTACTGGCTTGGGCGGTGCCTGGGACTCGGACGCTCTTCGCATATCAGGTGACGATTTCTTGCTGATTTGCGGCGATGGAGTGGCACCCTGCGGTGTCTGGCCGGTAGTCTTCTGCTTCTTGCGCGCAGGTGGCAGCTGGAGGTTCATATCCTTGGGAGGCTTTCCTCCGTAGCTGGGGTTGCCGTGAGGTGACAAGGCACCAAACGCAAAGGGTTGAGCCGTGGTCGAAGCGCCAGCTGCTTGATTGGCCTTGTTACCACCCTTAGGGGCAGTTGCCTGAGCTTGCGAGTTTCTACGAAGATTCTCAGCATTCAACGCAGCTGGTTGAGCTCCTTGAGGCTGCTGTGCCTGTTGCGGCTGCTGCGCTGGCTGTTGTGGTTGCTGAGGCGTTGGCTGTTGCTGTTGAGCAACGCGGGCTTTCTGGGCCTGAGGAGTACCCTGCTGTTGTGCCTGCTGCTGCCGCTGCATCTCACCATATCTTCCTGATGCGTAGACACTAGCCGCGAGATCCTTGGCCATACTCTCGAGCATCGCTCGAGCCTGGTCGATCTCAGCACACCGAATGCTGAATGTGTCCTTGAGCACCTTCATCTGTTCACCGTCCGCAAACTGTTTCATAATCCTCCATCGCTGCATACAGTTAGCACAATCCTTCACACAAGGGCTTTTGGAACTTACTGTTCGGAAGAACATCCTAGCACGCGCCTCATCGCGAGTGACGCTATACCACTTACGCAGGCCACGACCAATCTTGTTCATGTCAAGGACAATCCTTTGCAGTCTGGTCGCCGTCTCAGCATGCTCCTGGGGCGACATGGGAATGTCGGTCAGGGGCTCCTGCAACGCCTGCCGCTGCTCCTCTTGTCCGATTGCCTTGAGACGCTCCATCTCATCTTGGGTGCCCATCCTGTTGGCCATCTGCATCCTCATCAACTGCTCATACTTGGCCCGCTGTTCTGGTGAAAGAGAAGCAAGGTTCGGCATTTGCTTTGGTCCCTGCTGCTGTTGCTGCTGAGGTAGTTGCTGTTGTTGGTTTGGCTGAGATACAGGTCTGGCCGGTGCTGCATTGGCAGGTTCAGGAACCTCGGTATTCTCATCGTTGCTGGGTCGCTTCAGGTTCTTCGGGGCTGATGCTGGCGATGGATTGGGAGGTTGGGCCCGGTTGTTGGCGGGTTGCTGTCGAGGACCTCGTGTCTGTTCGGGGGTCGCGCTCGGCTGCCTCTGAGCGGTTGTCTGAGGAGTAGCATTCTGTCCCATCGCATCTGGCACCTGCATGTTCTGGGGCTGTGGAGTCTGGTTGGGCTGCGGCGGCTGCTGCTGGTGCTGCTGCTGTAGTTGCATCGGGGCTTGAGGAACACCCATCTGGTTCTGAACAGGTTGCTGGCCTTGACCCTGGGCCTGGTTACGAGCCGCCTGGGCTTGTGCGTGGGCCTGAGCTTGGGCTTGCGCCTGGGTTCGCAACTGCTGCTGCTGCATCCAAGAATGCTTCTTCATCTGGATCACCATCGCACGCAGCTGCTCATCAGGAATGTTGGCCAGGGTTGGTCTTTGGCTCCGGACTTGCGCAAGGTCCTGGGCAGTGGCCTGAAGCAATTGGGGTGGAACATTCATGGCCACTTGCTGACGCATGCCCTGGAGACCATTCGGTCCAACTCCACCAGCATTTTGCATGCCTGGGTTCGCATTGTTAGGCTGGCCGGGCTGCGGTTGCTGTTGTGGCTGTGGCTGGTTTGCTTGTTGCTGCTGCTGTAGCTGCAACTGCTGCTGGGGTTGAGGCTGCTGCTGTTGTGGCTGCGGTTGGTGTTGTTGCTGAGGCTGATGCTGAGGCTGCTGCTGCGGTTGCTGTTGCTGCTGCTGGGACATCATATTATTATTGCGCCTCTGCAGAATGAGCTGGAACTGTCTCTGTTGCACAGTTGCCAACTGGTTTCGAACATTCTGCCCAACATTGTTCTGGTTGAGCCACATCTTCAGTTGTCCCCACTTCTTGACCTCAGGAGGAACTTGGTTCAGATGTTGTAGAACTTGAGGTGGCAAATCCATCGTGTCCATCATGGCGATCGCCTGTGGGTTCTGAATTCGCATCGGCATCTGAGGCTGGTTGCCGTTCATCGGGCCGCCAGGCTGTTGCATACCGACAGGCACAGCCATGTTGGGGTTCATCTGACCCATCTGGCCTGGAGCTCGGTTCTGCATCTGTGCCGGGTTACCCTGGCCGCCGTTCATTGCCATGTTCTCCTGTCGCCGGTTCTGCCATCGTTGCATCACCTCGTTGAGCTGATCTGGAGCCAAACCACTGATGGTCGCACGCTGTTCTTGTGACAGATTGGCAAGCATGTTCTGGAAGGCCTGGTTGTTGGGCCTTTGAGCGCCCTGGTTGAACCGTTGATCACCAAACTGGACGCCAGCCTGGCCGACAGTCTGGTTGCCCATCGGGTTCATGCCGTTCGGTGGTCGCGAAACAGGAGTGTTGAGGGTATTCATGGCAGGGCTCTGAGAAGGTTGCATGTTTCCACCAACACCGGCCTGGCCTTGCATCGACTTCATGTGAGCCTGGTTCTGGGACTGAGCGGCCTGGTTCATCTTCATCTGCTGGAGATTCACATTCTGCTGGGGTTGCTGCTGTTGCTGGGGGGGGCGGACACCTTGGTTTGGACCCTGCTGGTTAGGCATGTTCTGGCCCATAGGCTGCGGTGTGGGATTGCGGTTTGGTCCGTTGCTCGCAGGTACAACCATCTGACCAGCTTGCTGTGCCATGAGGCCATTCATCTGCTGGTCCTTGATGCTCTCCATGTTGGGAGTGAAGGAGGTAAAGTCGTTTCCTCCTTGCGCGCCATTGACACCTTGCTGCTGCTGGCCCTGCTGTTGACCTTGTTGCTGACCCGCTATTGGTAGCTGTTGCT
>JABCKD010001658.1:0-12111 GCA_013186415.1 Fusarium sp. NRRL 66088 | reverse complement strand
TTCCAAGAGAGATCCCTTCCCTCCCCCGGTTGGTCCATGCGCTGGGGGGCATAGACGGCAGGCCGTTGTGATGGGATAGGGCCGCAGGCAAGGGTTGGAGTACAGTTGCAGTTGCAGTTGAGGTGCATCGTGGTCTTGCATCAAACGGGACATCCGAGACACACAGAAGTGCGCGCGATCGATCGCGCCTCCTTGATCCTTGTTTACCGTCCGATTGCTGCTCGCCCTCCTCCCCCTTTTCGCAGGGTGGCATAATGAGCTGGAGGGCCTCATCTGCCAGCCTTCATGGCCTCCTTGCGTCGCTTCTTCTCCGCGGCACGAGCCAGAGACCTCTTGACGTCGCCCTGCTCAAATGTGTCCAGGTCGTAGTAAGTGGGGGCGATTTCCTATGAATAATGTTAGCAAACATGTGCGACGGTATTGAAGATGAGCATGAGAGACGACTTACCAATAGCCACTCGGGTCGGATCCCCACGCATGTTCGGATGTATTGCTTCGACGTGAGGACGAATTCGTTGTACAGGACCCAGTCAAACTCGGTGCGGAGGACCGTGGATGGATGAATCAGAACGGCCTGGTCGTCCTTGACAGTGCGGTACAGCTTGCCCGAGCTCTCCTTCATGGCCACCTGCATGAAGAAACCAGCCAACAACGCCCGTCGGATGTTGGTATAGTAGTTCTTGTCCTCGAATGGCGTCGACACGAGCTCTAGCTCGTTCTTCTCCATGATGCGCTTGAGCTGCGTCCGGACGTTGTCGGCGCTCGAGAGGTGACGGAACGAGAGGAAGTGTTCGTGACACCAGGCCTTGACGCTGTTGGGGTCCGATGTCGCCTGGCCCTTGAAGGCGTGGTAGGCGTTGAGGAGAGTGAGGTGGTCACCGTCAGGGTGCGCAAAGTGCGCCTTCATCTCATCGGCGCGCTTTCGGTTGTTGGCGGGTCGCATGAAGATCTGAGGGACCGAGAGAAGGGAGGTGATGGAGAGGATCTCGTTGGAGCAGTAGAATTCGGGAGATGAGATGAGCATGACAGCAAGAGCGGGATCCAGAGGGAACTCAGAAGCCAGTCCACCGAGAGTGGTGAGCTCACCGTCGTCATCGAGACAGGCGAGGTAGTTGAGTTCCTCCAGCGCACGCATCATGGTCTCGGGAGCGGGGGGGTCCATGAGATCGAAGTGGACGAGATCCTCAACACCAAGCTTCTTGAGTTCTAGGACGGTGTTGGCGAGGTTGGAACGGAGAATCTCAGGGTACGTCTGCTCAATGAGCTCCTTCTTAAAGGCCTTCTCAGTGTACAGGCGGAAACACTTTCCAGGCTTGGTACGACCAGCACGACCGGCTCGCTGCTGGGCGGAAGCCTTGGAGATGGGCGAGACGAGAAGGGACTCGACACGGATACGCGGGTTGTAGATCTTTTGCTTGCTGAAGCCGGGATCCACGACGTACACGATACCGTCAATGGTCAAACTGGTTTCGGCAATGTTGGTGGAAACAATCACCTTGCGACCAGGACGACCGCCCTTACGCAGAGGCGGGGGCGCCTTGTCGAAGATGCGCTGTTGCTGGTGAGGGGGCAGCGTACCATAGAGGGGATACACAGCGAGCGGGCCGGCGTCGACTTCGCGCATCAGCTCGTCCGCCTCGAGGCTAATCTTGCGACAAGCGTCCTCAATTTCATCTTCACCAGTCAGGAACAGCAGGACGTCGCCCTCGGGTTCGGAAGCGTGGATCTGAAGAACGGTGCGGATGGCGGCCTCGACGTAGTCGCGCTCGGGCTCGGGCGTATAAAAGATTTCGACGGGGTGGGTTCGACCGGGGACGGCGAGCAGGGGCGCGTCGTTGAAGTACTTTTGGAACTTTTGCGCATCGAGAGTAGCAGACATGATGATGATCTTGAGATCGGGGCGGCGCATGGAAATCTGCTTGAGCAGAGCCATGAGGATATCGGTGGCCAGGGTACGCTCGTGGGCCTCGTCGAGGATGATGCAGCTGTAGCGGGACATCTCGTGGTCGTGCATGGCCTCGCGCAGAAGCATACCGTCCGTCATGTACTTGAGCATGGTCTTGGGGCCCGTCATGTCCTCGAAACGAATGCTATAACCGACCTCCTCGCCCAGGGTGACGTCCATCTCGTCGGCGACACGCTGCGCGACCGACATGGCGGCGACTCGACGCGGCTGGGTACAGGCAATGAGCTTGCCAGTGAGGTGAGGGAGCTCATCATAGACGACATACTGCGGGATCTGAGTAGTCTTTCCGGAACCCGTCTCACCGACAAAGACGAGGATCTGTGTAGAGTGGTACTTGTCAAGAAACTCCTGTCGTTGTTTGTGCACGGGGAGATCGCGACGGCCCTGGAGGATCTGGAAGTACTTTTGCGAGTGAGGACGGCCAGTGAAAGGGTTCGACTCTGAATCCTCAGCCTTTGATGCCTGCTTTGCCGTTGTATGTTGCCTCTTCATGCCGGCGAGAGGGGAGTCAGGCGAAGGCTCCTCGCCGTGGCCGTTGCTCGCGCCGTTCTCGTACATGTGCGCAAGGTAGGGGTTGCTGCGGTCGGGATCGGCGGCGTCCTTCTTTGCCTTTTTCCTAGTAGACTCATCTGCGTCGGCACTGAGACGCTTTCCTCCCTTGGCGTCGGACATTGTTTGTCTTTGTGGTGACGGAGAGAGAGAGAAACAAAGATGGCGAGGCTGAAGGAGAGGCCGGTGATGTTTTGGAGGTTGATCTCTAGCGGCCAGAAAATTTTGGCGGGACTTGGAGGCGGTTGCCTTATCGATAAGGATGTCTGGAGTACAGTGTGAGCCGCTGACTCAAGATGTGCTCCCAGAGTAACGTTGAACAGGTTGTGTATTGTTAAGGATAGATAGATTAGGTCTTGGTTGAACAAGTCCGAGATTAACTTATTGTAAATAAATAATCAATGATCTGTAAATTCTTCAATTGCTTTCGCTTTCTCTGTTTCTAGTGTTGAGCCAAGCTTTCTGCATGCCCGGCGCACACTGTGCCCACTTTCAGGGTCCTTCTCTTGTTCCTTCTCTCACCGCGAAAAGAAACTCTTCTATGAGCTACTCCGAATCTCGGCGTGGAGGGCTTCACTTGGGTAAAGAGATAACATCTTTCACGAGATATACACTCGATACAAGCTCTATTTCTATGTATCTTTCACCAAGATCAAGTCGTTCCTTCTCTTAGCATCAGCGCAAAAACGAGGCGCATCCCACTTCCCACAACCAACGATTAATTGATTTGGCGGGGTGATTTACTCCACCATTGGAAATCTCAGCTTTGAATCTTTCCTTTCAACCACAAACCACTAAAAAGACTCGGGCACAGAAAAAAGGCTCATATCTGCAATCATGGCCTCGGACGCCTCTGGCTTCGACATGTCCGATACCTTCGGCCCTCAGCGCCCAAACTTCAACATCGGATATCACGACTCGAACCGCGATGAGCCCCTCACCGACTTACAGTATGGCCATCTGCTCAACCATGGTGTAAGTCGCAAGTCGCCTGCGTCAATCGACCGCCTTAGTTGTCGGTGGAAAGGATTTTGATGCCTCGTGTATGATGTGTCGGGGCACTCCGGTTGACTCTGTGAACAGCTGGCCTTTGCCACGACTCCCATCACCAACACGCACTTCCGCCAGCGAGTCTTTGCCCTCGTGTGCGAGCATCTCGCCGCTCTCTCTGACAATGGCGAAAATGCGACCACTACGGCTACGGGCTCACGGGCTGAGCCTATCCTGCCGCCTTTGACGCCCAAGGATACCAGCATGTTTCCTTGCGCTGCTGTCAACACTTACACGGCAGTCATCAGTCCTTGGATCGACCTTGGCTCGGCCAACCCCATCATCTCGAACATCTCCCGCCAGGTTCTGAATGTTGAAGTTAACTACGCTAACTTCTGCGGTGTTCGCAGCATCATTATCCCCGGACCTCGACAGGATGCCTCCATTGATGGTGGAAACCAGAGTCTTGCGCAGTATTCGCGTGCTGTTGAAGAAGCTCTCACCATTGGTAACCGATTGACCTTTTTGCTTCACATGCCCATGTACCGGGAGCCCGAGGTAGAGTCTCAGGGAATTAACATCTCTTCTCTTGAGGTCAAGACCCCTACCAAGACCGAGGAGAAGGAGATTGACCTCCTGGCGGCATGGGATTCGTGGCATCACGTTCGTAGTGTCTGCAACTACAACACGCGACTCTTTGTTGGTAAGTCAAGTGATGAACATTCTTGAGTTTTCATTTAACGCTGCTTACAGCTCTGCAAATACCCCGTGTCATGCCCGAGAAGGACCTCCAGGATCGCTGGTTCGCTGAGCCTCTGCACTACCTGACCATCAACCCAGGGGTTTTCCAGCCCAACAAGGCCGGCTACCCCTCGCTTTCCAAGCACCATCAGAACCTATTCTTCTTGTATATGCGACTCAAGAATGCCCCCTGGATTCTTCTGTGCGATGCTGGTCCCGACGTCTCTCACATCAAGGGCGAACCTCACTCTCTGCTGGCCTCTCACGAAGACTTCCCAACCCTTGCCGAGGCAGAGTCACAGAACCAGACTGCCAAGACCGGGAATTTCCAAGTAAAGACTAATGACTACATCTCCTATTTGAGGTGGCTCGAGTCTCAGCAGCCTGAATTCACCTACCTTGAGGGTGCCACATTGACCAGCTTCCAGGACTGGCTCCAGTCTCCTCTTCAGCCTCTTTCAGACAACCTTGAATCGGCTACATACGAAGTCTTTGAGGGAGATCCCGTCAAGTACAGTCAGTATGAGATTGCCGTGTACGAGGCCCTGACGGAGTGGAAGGAGCTCAACAAGCCTACATCTAAGGAGGGCAAGGTTGTTGTTGCAGTCGCCGGCTCTGGACGTGGTCCTCTCGTCACTCGCGCCCTCAAGGCCTCTAAGGACGCTGGTGTTCCCATCGACATGTGGGCTGTTGAGAAGAACCCCAACGCATATGTCTATCTGCTCCGTCAGAACGAACTTGTTTGGAATGGCGAGGTCAAGGTTGTCAAGACAGACATGCGCGCCTGGAAGGGCCCCATCGTGTCCGAGACTGAGGATGGACCTGTCTATGGCAAGGTCGATATCCTTATCTCAGAGCTTCTTGGTTCCTTTGGAGACAATGAGCTGTCGCCTGAGTGTCTTGATGGTATCCAGCATGTCATCTCTACACCTCACGGCATCTCCATCCCTAGCTCTTACACAGCACACCTGAGCCCCATCTCGACCCCCAAGATCCATGCCGATATTCTCTCGCGGTCACCTGGAGACCCTAATGCCTTCGAGACGCCCTGGGTTGTCCGGCTCTTCGCCCTTGACTTTGTGGCTGAGAAGGTGCCTAACAAGCCTCGGTTCCAGGAGGCATGGGAGTTTTCACACCCCATTCCCGAGTCGACACTCGCTGCCCTTGAGGCGAAGCGATCTGGTGGTGTTGTCGGTGGTGGAGGCGGTAGCATGGCTGGTGCTGCTGGTGCCAACGATCACAACTCACGATACTGTCACCTCACATTTGTATGCCGCACACGGGGTGTCACTCATGGTCTTGCCGGCTACTTTGAATCTACTCTGTACGAGTCTCAGATCCCTGATAACAAGGGCGAAAAGATTGAGATCAGCACACACCCTGAGCGTATTGACAACAAGAGCAAGGACATGATCTCGTGGTTCCCTATCTTTTTCCCACTCAAGGTATGCTAGCCCCTTGCAAACATAAAGTTGTGATGCTGACATGTAGCAGAACCCCCTTTACTTCCCCGCCGATACCGAGCTCGAAGTTAGCATGTGGCGACAGACTGACGATACAAGGGTGTGGTACGAGTGGCTCGTCGAGGCCTTCACCTGGGTTGGTCCTTCGACGCGCATCAAGGTGGCCTCGTCCGACCTTTGCAGCAGTCGCAAGGTGGCATGCCTCATGTAGATGTCATTGGATGGCATGATGGCTTTGATATGGATATACGATGCAACGAGAAGAAAAGTTTTGATTTCAGAGGTTCAGAAGAATCGATAAGACAGCCATTTTAGTCTTCAGTCTGCCTGATAAGCATAGCCCTGCTATACAAGCGTTATGTCGGTCTTGTCTTCGTCCCGTGCCTTTTCCCAGGCCTCTCTCCTCATGATGCTATGGACATGGGCATCACCAACAAATGAGAACCTCGAACCTTGATCTGGTCGCCTAAGGATGAAGGGGACTCGTCCACCGCGTAGGATGCAAACCTCGTCGTTCACCCGAGAGTTCTTTGGCACTGAGCTGATGTATCCTGTTCGAGTCAATCCGATCGGTCAAAGTCGTGATGTACGCCTCATGGCGTTGGCGAAACGAATGGGCTTGGCGACCACCTCATCAACGCCAGGCACTTTATGACCGCCATCTTCCATGAACCTGACCCCTTGGAGCTTAACCTGGGCGTCGTAGTAGTTCTCATATTCAGGTCCTGCTTCCTTGCTTCTCACGTCACCATTGCTTAGAACCAGTATCCTCCAAAGCGCTTCCTTCAGGGACCCAGCTCGGCAGATCGATGACTTTTCTGGGGAGGACATTTGACAGCAAAGGAAGGCTCTTTGCATTCTTTAAGATGCGGACGGCCACATCGATGTAGACTTGTCGGTCTGGCAGTGAATACTGGGGCATGATACCGAGCTGTTGTAGGTCTTTGGCCACGCCCAGGAAAGCATAGATCTTATCCTTTGGGCTTCTGCTAACAAGAGAGTGACATCCTCCGATTAGCTCGTACAATTCCACGGCAGGCTCGCCTTCGTCGGTGTGCGAGAAACTCTCTCACCAAGACCTAGTTCAGCCCGTATTCTACACCTAACCGCCCTCCGATAAACTTGTCTTCTCCGCCTTCAGGGGGGTAGAAGCAAGCTGCCGGGAGCATCCCCCCTGATGCACTGGCAACGAGTTATTCAAGAGATTCCCAGCGAAATGTTGATTTGCCAATGATGACCACCACCTCGTTGGCCATGGAGACTTCCTGGACGATCCATGCTCTCCTCGACCATGGCAGACTGAACATGTGTCTTAGAGCAGCATATGATTCGTGACCCTCTCGTGGAAACCCCAATTCTACCAAAGACTCGGGGTTTGCTAATTCCGGCGTCCACCCTGCAGGATCGTCGTCAATATGAGAGTCCAACCACTCGCAGCATTTCCTCGCCAGTTCGAGAGCGCCATCAGACACCACGATGCCCCCTTTGCCGCGTACAACGTGACCATTATGGCCTTGCGGTAAATCTCGCTCATGAGAGATACTTCTGCATTTTTCTCCTTGTCGTTCCTTTGGTTGATGCAGAGCCCAACAACCCACAGTGCCATCCTCTTGCCAAGGAAGTATGGACAGACGTCTCGCGAGTGAGAAAACACACCCTTGACTGCATGGTATAGTGAGTTTATCACGCAAGCCTCTGCGCTGTTGACGATGATCTTGTTAGTGAGCTCATCGCTACCCCATACGTACGATATAGCTATGGAGGGAGGGTCGTCGTCCAAGTTGACGTGCTCTAGGGTGTATGCTGCTCTTCAGTTGCCGCATCTGAGAGGTCTGAGGTACGATAGAGTAATCGGATTCGCTGCTGAGGTTGAATTATCATGGATGAAAACGATGATAAATGACAGAAGGAACTGGGGTGATAAAAGAAGTCTTGTCTCATTAAGCGTTGCCCGCATAAGGCGTTTCCGTGGCATGGCCACCGTGGAAGCCTAGGTTTCAATGTAGCAAGCAGGGGACGTTACAATTGGCGGCATAATCCAACAAGGGCTCGCTGAGAAGGATTGGATAGAGCCAAGAATCTCATAATAAAGTTCCCAAGGTTGTTAGCGAAGTTGCGAAAGAAGCAAGTCGTAGTACATGTGCAATCAAGGATGTGAGATGGAACGACTACGGCTTAGCAAAGTCGGACCCAAGCGACGATGCTCAGACACGACTTTACTATAAACTGGATATTTCTTTAACGTTATGATTACTATTATAGAGGTAAATGAAGATTTGCCCACAATGATTTGGCAATGTGGTGTTGTCTTATCTTTCTCCCATCTTCCCCCTTTAGCTTAAGCTTGTCGTCCACTCTGAGCTGTCTTATCAACGCCGTCTTGTGCTCCTCTAGCTGCTCCACCTTCGCCGGTGAGTGTCTTTAAGTTTCTACTCTGTTCAAGATATACAAGATTCGAGTCCTCATGAAGCGCCCTCGATTGGCCATCACTCTACCCACGTAACCCATGGGTACCCACAACTACCCATACCAAACTTGGCAATACCCATGGGTTGTTTGGGTATATTAATACCCACGGGTATTTCTAGCCAGATAGCTGCCTGTAAACACTTCGGTTATGGGTCCTTGCGGATATATCATGGTTTCTGCCATAGCCCTGAGTTGCACTTGATAGATTGGGTGCACTACTGTATGGGTATCTTATGGGTGGACAACTACCCACGGGCGTATCTTGGGCACTTGATTACCCATGGGTGCATCTTGGGTAGGCCACTACGCATGGGTATGTAGTGGGTAGACTAATTCCTCCAAGTATAGCTCGGGTAGATAGCTACCCATAAGTAGATCGTGGGTAGGCAAAAACCCATGGGTATGACTTGGGCAGATAACTTCCCATGGGTACCCACGAGACTATAGATACCCATGGTTACCCAATCTAGTTTCCGCAATATGGAGCATGGGCTATCTTGGGTAGATCAATGCCCATGGATACCCATGGATTGATTGATGTTATAGGAGATCTCGAATACCCAGAGGAAACACTTATAGTTCCCAACATAGACTGTGGCCTGCCTACTTCTACAGAGGTCATGGTTATGCGTGGATTGAATGAATGTCCAACCTCAGGTTTACCCTGAAGCTGCCACCATCGTAACGGCGCACAGGCTGAAAGACATGAACTGAACTTGTAAATGCATCAGGTAACTGAACCAGTTTTCCGTTTCCTTGGTCCACTCAACGCTGCACCTCTCTCGAGTGCATTACTTACACACTTGGGCCCCAAAGTCCATGCCACCCGAGGCCCGGCATTCAATCCTCACCATGCACCATGTAAATGCACGTGCAATGCCAGAGGACCCAAGACACAAACAACGTGTCGCCTTGCTTCTCCTCTTGACCGAGAATGCAGCCCTTCTTTACCTCGCTGACGCCGAAAACCAGGTGTGTCGGTAAAGTTCCGAACAATCGGCACGTCTCTTCACTACATCCTTGAATATACCCTCAAAAATGGCATGTTTGGGCACGCACTTTTAATAAGAAAGAGACAACAATTGCGGCTCGGGGGACGGGAGCCGACAAGTTGCAGATGGATGGGCAAAAGACAAGGAATGCATGCCTCAGTGTGGTGGTGATGATGCTCTTTCAAGCAATCATCCCACGTGTAAGCCCGCTTCATGACACGGGCAGGCAGCCAAAGAGACGTGATACTTTTTCAGCCTCATACTTCCCTTCTGTCCGAATAATGTACCATGATGGCACAACCACGAAACAAAGGTTTGTCTGTGTAACAACACTCTTTCCATTACTCCGATAGCCCAGACCACCACCACTTTTGTGTCGTAGCGCATTTCATTTCACATGAACGTCGGCACTTGGAACAAGCCACGGCGGCCAAGCTCCGAAACATCCATCCATCATACGAGAAAAAAAGCACAAGCAGTGAACCCCTTCCTGCTTTGCTTCGAGAAGCATGCATTGTCTCCTTCACCTTGGCGCTGTAACAGTCGGTCAAAGGTGAGGCAAAGGCAAAGGCAAGGCGGGAGTTTCCGCTTCGTCGAACCATGGTCTCCCCTGCAGAAGAGCTTTGATCAACGTCAAAGTAAGAAAAATCTCCTTGTTGTTTAGAGAGTCATTGCGCACCCCGAGTTTTCCCGGGGTTGTCGATTCTGGCACCATTTCAAAGTCGGGTAATATCGGTGCTTGGACCTTGTTCCAATATGGAGCCTTCTCCTTCTTCCGTGTCATTCAATTGCATCTCTTGAAGAGTCAAAAACGCAATCCCCCATCTCTCCTTTTTGGGGTATCGCGGCTTTCACTTTGTAAAGTGGATCTATGACTGCTCTTGTTCCTGTTCCCGTCCATCTTGCCGGAACCGGGACCGGCACCGGGATGGATGGACTACCTAGCTTAGAACATCATCTCTAGAAACTTGGGCTTGAACTTCCCCAGAATGAGGCGTCAAGAGCCTCAAGTGGACGCGGCCCCACGAACACCAAACGACAGCCCGCCGGCGCGCCGTGTTCGGGGAGCGGGATGGGTGTGGCAAAGTTGATGTAGCCGGGGCCGGCAAGAAGCCGACTGGTAATATGACACAATGTGCAAAAAAAAAAAAAGCCCCTGGCATCTTGGATCCCGGCCGAGAAGTGTGTGTGTGCGTGTGTGCTGCAAGGGAGGGCCTGTGCCTGAGCCTGCAACATCCGTTGTCGGCTGCGTAGTCGGCGGCTTTGTCATGATATTGCTCCCAATGTGAGGCCATCGCGGGAATATTGGTGCGAAGAAAAAGGGCGCGGCGTAATCAACCATCAAGGGGTCAATTCATTGGCCAACGTGGTAAACACGGTAGACAAGGGGGAACAGTATTGGATGTATACACTTTTTTTGTGGTATTGATAATGTTTCTACCAAAAATGACCTTTGCTTGGTTTCCAACGCCTTGCTGTTCCTTGCTCGCTGTTAAGAGCTTCCAAGGTTGTGTATCCAGCTATACAGAATAGAAAGAAATGGCGTTGATGCCAGCCAACAAGATACGGAGGTCCAAAACGTTCTCCGTGAGTCGGGCATAACTTGCAAAGTCCCGACTTTGTCTTGTTCTCCCTTTTTCCCTCCTCCTCCTGGCGGTGCCTGGTTATAGCCCTCAATGTTAACGACCTTTGGCGGCGGCGATGCCGTGGTGCCCTCAGCGGTTTCTCGAAGCGAAAGGGGGGATCCAACTGTGGCTGGGAAACCATGTCCCAAGTCTGCAGTGCCCCTCAATGGGGATGGTCTTTCGTACTCATCCCAATCAAGCACCGTCAAGGTATGCCGTGGTGCGCCTGGTCACTCGGCCTTTCTCGTACAGACATTTGTCATGCAGGAGATGTGCTCCAGGCAGGTTGGCTCCCCTGACTATCGTCATATTCTCTGTGTCATCGTAGATAATTCGTTCGTTCGTTCGTCCGTCCTGTCCGCCTCCACCCATAATTCCTCGCTCCTCAGCGCGGGGAAAGCGAGCTTAAGAGAAGAGGGCGGCGCCGCCAGACTCGATGGCCTCAATCTCAGCGGCGTTCAGGGTCTTTCGGTGGAAGCGGGCGGGGAGCTCAGAGACGTCAAAGTAGACGCCGTCGGGTGCGCTGACGCTGCCGAGGGCAGAGCCGGCGCGGCCACCAACGCCAGAGTTGGCGTGGATCGAGTTCTGGAGGGGACCGTGCTGCTGGGCGGCGTCGCGGTAGGAGCTGAAGCTGGTGTGGCGGGAGGCGGCGTTGCCGTTACCGTAGCCGGACCAGGACTCGGGGAGCTTGCCAGCGGGAGAAGCAGGGTGAGGCTTGGGAGAGTGGTCGATGTTGGCTATGAGGTGTGTTAGCCGAGGGGAAACTCGGAGGTTAGACGCCCTAAGTAAAAACTCACCAGGAATGGTTCGGGGACCAAGGAACTTGATGAGAGGAGTACGCTCGGCGTGGACAGCAGCCTGTCGAAGAGCTCGGGTAGCGGAGAACATGGTGATGGTTATGTAGTGGGTGGTTGGAAGAAGCCGGGTGGTTCGGGAGATGTTATCGAGATGATGGAAAGCTTCAATCGGCGTGAATTAGTAGTAGAGGACCAGAGGATTGCGTGATCAAGAGTCGACGATTGGGATTGGGTTGAGAGTGTAAAAGAAGAAGAGGAAGAAAAGATGTGACCAAGGTTTGCGGGAGAGGGAGAGATTTATTTGTATCTGAGGAATTTTCTGACCCAAGGTAACTTAACCCAAGCTCCAGGTGGTCGGCCTTGTCTAGGTTGGTTCAAGTTGTACCGCGCCGAAGCGCTCTCGCTCCATCACTCGGCGTGGAGAACCGCCTAGCGCTGCCTGCCTCATCAGATTTCCACACCAAGGATCCATCCCCCATCCCTCCAATGGAGTAGAGTGAGAAAAAAAAAAAAAAAAAA
>JABCKD010001650.1:0-17130 GCA_013186415.1 Fusarium sp. NRRL 66088 | reverse complement strand
ATCTTATTCTGATGAATAATCTCATCCCTCGCCCCCTCCCATGTCTTTCTCTTCCCCGTCTCAAAATACCGAAACATGTGTGCCGTCTCAACACCATGGCTCATCAAGTTGTACATCTCTCTATCCTTCCACCAAAACTTCCATCCCGCCCAACCCCAGCCCAGATTCTCCATTCCTGTTCCGGCTTGTTTGTGCATCCAGGGTTGGAATTCGTATTGCTTTACCATGCTAACGTCTAGTCGGGGTTCAATTGTCCAATTCTTCGCAACCCAGTCTTGATGTGTGTCGACCCATTGATCCATTTCCTTGTATGAAGGCAGGTCGCTCACGCCCCGCCAGACGTTTGAGATGGCCATGCTCATGACATCGCTGAATGAGAAGCCGTTGTTCTTTCCAAAGGCCGAGTAGCATAGCATTGCGCAGCTATCGGCATACTTGGGCGGAAACACGTTCATGTACAGCCGATGTATCGGAGGGCCTCGGTAGTTGTAAGCTTTAGGGGTGCTGGTTTCAATGAATGGCGTCAAGGAAAAGTCGGCACAATAACCCGTGGTGAAAATGACACTGTCAACATCATCCAGCACTGTGCCATCATCAAACTCGATAGATTTTCCACCAAGAAATTGCTTGATACCGTGCAAACTCGCCAAACTTCCATCTCGTAAATGAGGAAGACAATCTTCGATCAAGCCAGGCAGCCGCAGGGTGATGCTGGGGAATGGCTTTAGACGCCATTCCGGATCTATCTTGAAGCCAGCGGTTCGCGAGGCAAGCAATGAAGCCGCCCAATTTGCCATGTTTCTGTGAAGAGATGGTAGGTTGCGGGCAATCCATTGGCTGATATTGCGACGTCTCCATGAGATGATGAGATCTGTTGGTCGTCCGTTGCGATAGCGCTTTACGACTATCTGGCCGCTTCGGTGGGAGACGTACACCTTTCGAGCAGTGCTGATGAGTTGAGGTGCAATCTCGCCTGTGGTAGTTGCGAGACCAAGTAGTACCACGGTTTTGTCTTTGTAAGACTCGGGACTGTTGGCTATTAGCAAATGATCTTATCATCATATCTGAGCTCACGGCCGTTGATTCCAGCATAGACTCCTGAAACCAGTCTCTCAAGGTTGAGTTCACTAACCTTCGGTATTGCTGTGAATGAACTATTTCCCCCTCATACGTCTCCTGTCCTGGGAAATGTGGCATTTTCCTCTCTGTCTGGTATCCATGGCAAAAGACGATCTTGTCAAAGTGCCGTGTTTCGGTCTTGCCGCTTTCTACTCCCTCAAGTTGAAGAGTCCACTTTGTATCATCCGTGTTGCGCTGGACGAGGTTAACGCTGGTGTTGAATATTATGAACTTGTTCAAGTTGAAATGGTCCACGTAGTCTTGCATGAACTCCTGAAACTGCCCTCGACTGAGGTGAGGTGGATACTCTATAGAACTATCAGTATCTGCATTAGTATAGTGAGACTCTGAGTAAAGAACGTACTGTCTGGCATTGGAAAATCGGTGAATCCACATGTGTACTTGCTGATGTTCGCACGTGTCTCTGTCATGTCGCATTTCCGTCAACAGACTTCATGATAGCTGGTCAAGAAACATCATCACCTTTCAAAGCTGTAGTCCATCCGTGATCTGCATCGTACGCCCATAGCCCTCCGACTTTGTCTCTTCTCTCAAATAATGTGACATCGAATCCATCTTCGAGCAGTTGCTTGAGCATGGAGATTCCTGTAGGGCCTACAACAGTATGAGCGGAACTGCTTCAACATGTAGCTGAAAGTACTTGCCAGCGCCAATGACGGCTACTGTAGTTTTCTCCATTAGGTCTTCCTACGATCAAGTTTGTGTGCAGTTGTATGAATGCAAAATATTGAAAGGTATCGTAGATCTTGCTGGGCAGTGCGATGCCACTCTCTTATTATGTTCTCACCAGAAGATCATCATTCAGGCTCAGCAAAACCCCCTCGAGAAGCTTACGTAGCATGTCTCAATCACACATGCGCCCGTGCCCTTACTAAGGTGCTCGGAAACCAGAGATCTAGATTGGCCAGTCCCTCAAGGAGGACGTAGCAGGCGTCACACGCGATGCTCGACAAACCAATTAAAAAACGGCCTTGACAACGGATAAGCCGGACACGGATAATCATCTGAACTAAAATCTTACCTCAGAGATTGGTTCGTGAAACAGGCTTTCGCGAGGGACATATTGGCGAGCTGGCAAGTTGTAGTGAAGATATACCACATGAAAGGGCATATTTTTTATCATGGCTGACACAATTACGGCAGCAAAGAGAACAGGCGAAGGGGCACTTCTCTGTTGCCAAATGCGAAGGCAAATGACTTCTTTTACAATTAGAACAACGTCTGACAGCCCTAGGCCACGCCCTACGAGCTAGAAGTATGTAATCGCGATGAATCTCGATTCCAGTCTAGGGTAGTCATGACGTCATTGACGCTTCTAAAGCAGCAGTCTGTCCTCCACTAGATCACGTGGACTAACGAGAGATAAGATAAGAGGGAAAGTAGGGCAGCTCACAATTGGCCGCCTACCGCGAAGCAAAACGCGAGAGGCGCGCGTGACGCGAAGCCAGGCGTTCTATCTCCAGTCCCCCATTAGATGTACCTGGAATTTTCGTTCGCAAAGACCAGGTGTTTTAGAAGAACCCTTCATCTCACGCTATCATAGGATGAGCCGAAGATCGGTAGATTGTAGATTAAGCTGGGATCCCTACCATCACGAGAGACTAATAGCTACTTTCACGTGGACAAAACACCTGATGACAAAAGCGGAAGTGGTCATTGAGTAAAATCATGTAGAGAGGATGAGTCGGGATCTGCTATAGACAAGGCACTACGTAGGAATGTTGAGCGGTGCTTTTGCTCCTGTGCTCGGCTCTATAACTCTATGAGAAGACACGTGCCCGGATTGATAAGGTAGAGATGACAGATTTATTGTCTATTCAACATGCAGTAGGTCACACGCAAGTACTCGGGTCTTTTTCCTCGGTCACTGAATGCTGCAGTTGTGCCGCCACATTACGCGATAACAGAGTGCTGTCACAGCTATCCAGGTACGCATCTGATGGCTTCCCTCAAGGGCCTTGCTGTTCTTGGCGTCTATAAGCTGATCCATTGGGTCTTTCCAAAATTTCAGATTCCATAATCTTCTTTTAGAGGACTAATCGCATTGGCCCATCTTATAGAGTGTCGTGATCGTGAAAGAAAGGGCACAGAGGTTGTAAATAAGGGCGTTCAGAGACGGCCCGATGCTATGCAACGGGACAACCTTGCCCACGACGGCCCTTTTGAGGTACATAACCAGAAAAGCCCACGTACCTTCACGAATTGGACACTTTGCAAAGATAAAAACCCCTGCCTGGTACTCATGTTTGATCTTGAAGTCGTCTTTTCTGTCAACCCCCTTTCCCTTTGGAGACGGACTCACTTATCTACCGTTCCACACCACCCAAAACAATTCAAACAAACAGAATCAAGGCCATTTACTCGAAATGGGCTGCGTCCATAGCAAAGAGGCCGGCCACCATCTGGTTGGAAACCGACCAGTGATGTTGACCGACTCTCCTCAGGCAAACGCAATCCTGCACAGACAACCCCCTCATCCAAGCGTCCAGGATACTCAGGGATACCAGCAACCTGCCAAGAATCAACCAAACTTCAAGCTCACGCAAGTGGTGGAAGATGAAGAGTTGCCTGATTATCACCCTGAAGCCTCAGTTGACTACATCCTGCGAACCATTCTGGACGCTGAGAACTTCTCCAAGCATGGCATCAAAGGAGCTTTCAACGTCTTGGGTGATCGTCATTTCAACATTTTCATCGACTCTAGCCACTCGCTCTCGTCAGAGACTAGGTGTGCAATCCTATTGGTGGCTACAGTCTTGTTGATCGTCGCGCAGGCCAAGGACTGCGACATGACTTTTTATTTCACAAGCTATCCAAACAAGAAGAGCAACAATCTCTCAGAGATTGATCGTCGACATCTGAAGGATCTCATCAACCTGTGGAAGACCCAGAGTTGGCAGGAGGCTCTTGGCATGGTTCGGTACACGCAGTCTTTCCAAGACAAGTTGGGAATCCAAGACTGGATTCAACAACGCAAAAACATTAGCGATGAGCAGAGTGACGTTGAGAAGCACGCCAAACTTCTCAACTTTTGCCGCGAGAAGATGCTTACTTTCTGGCATGGATGGCATCAGCGCGAGCTTACTGTTGACAGCCTTGAGAAGCTGTACGGCTCGGCCATGGTCAATGCCAGCCAGCAGCTGAACTCTTTGAACTCTACCGCCTTCACCTACAAGAGGGCAATGGGACAGTATACTCGTCTCCAGGAACTGTACCAGAAAGACCCATCCCAAGCTTTTCCCGTCTCGAACATCTTCCTTCTCGGCACGGCGATTCAACCCACTGAGCTGACCGCTATTCAAGAAGCCCAGAACATTGGAGGCCAAGCTAGCAGCTCGTCTACACGGCATTCAAGGCCCGAAACCCTTAATATCGAAGGACGGGGCACACTCTTTCAAATCTCCTCGGTAGTCATGGTCGACCGTATGACTGAAAAGTCTATCAAGCTGTACAAGAAGGTGGATAACTACGCAAAGGGCGAAGATGACATCAATGATTTGAACACGCTGAAGGAGAGAAAGGTCTTGACAAACTTCCTGAGCCCCGGTGCCTTCTTCAAGATTCTCAACTCTCATGAGCCGGCAGTGGACAATGATATCCAGATGCCTACCGGCGACGCCATGTATGGTAGACACCTGCTCAACGCCACCGGCCATACAATCACCCTACCAAGCGTCAAGCAGGTCAAGAGGATTTTTGGCATCGAGGATTTGTCAACATTGCCTCGTGCTATTGACGACAGTGATGATGAGGAGGACAAGCCAGCGCCCCTTCGTGCGGGGCGTGCCAGGTTCGAAGTCTCAAACGATGCAGCAGAGCGTGGTTCTGACAAGTTCTTCACGCCCGCATCAAGCCTGGACTGACTAGGTACTTACGCGGAGAGCTCTTGTATGTGTGATTGGGAGCTTTAAAGGAACATAATGTGAAACGGGGAGGGGCAGTTTTGTTTAGAAGGGGAGGGCGAAATGTCGATGAGTGGATTTCAAGTCTCGCAGTTCTTGATCAAAATCGCTGATTTAATAAAACATTTTTTACTAGTCGTTAATATATCTCATTTAGGCTTCTTGACCTGCAATCCTCTCTGACTCGAGGCTAATTGCAATGGCGACTTTCAGGGTTCCAGTAGCCACACTGTCATAAATACCCAAGACCGTCTATGCCTCGAAGTTTCACCACGCCCGAAACATTTGAATGTTCTAGCATCCACTGAGATCAGCCCTACCTGCCTCATCCCTCTGATCGGCCCCTCGAATTTAATCTTGCTTGAACTGAGATGAAGTGCGGAGCCGAGCCAGAAGGCGTGAGTACATGTCCAAGGCCATGGCAAAAGCTATGTATCAGATTAGGAGATACTAAACAAAAAGATCACGGGAGCACTAACGGAGTACGGCATATGGTAGATATGCCGCATACAATAAAGTCTGTTTGGCCTCATGGCTGATGACCTCGGGACCCAGGTGATACATGTTGTGACACACAATGGCGGTGCAAAGACCAGTGACTATGCCATAGACACTGGCTGCAAGCTCACCAGGACCAGAAAGCCGCTGTTTCGACAGTAGCGCTCTAGTCAAGTACAGAGCAATAGGGAACTGGACCAACAGCTCAACATAGACGAGGAAATCGAAGAAGTGGCCAGGAGTCTCGATATGATAGTAAGGGTCAGACATTGTGGTGATGTACCACTGGCGATAGGCAACGAGAAAGTGAAGAGGTGAGCCTGGAGGCTGGCAGAGAGATTCAGGATAGAATGGTACAAAATCGACGCCTGGGGCACTCTTGTCAGTTCCGCGAATTCAGTTTGAGGCAGTCGACCTACCGAGCATCGCGCTCAAGTGCAAGAGAACGACGAGGAAGTAGACATAGTCTCTGGCTGGCTTAGACGACGCCATGATCACTGCAATCGTTGTGGTTAAATGGAAAGGGGGTATAGGAGGCGAGAATTTGAGAATGAAGTGGAAGAAGTGAGAGGGGGTGAGGGTCAATAGGCGCTACTTTCCTCTGTCGTCTAGGTGACACCCTGGTTGGAGTTAGTGCACTATCGCAAGTATGAATGGCATGCGCCTTAAGATGTTAGAGAGCCATCGTACTTAAATGAGGGTTAGTGCTGACTGGAAGATGGTGATTACAAGGACCCATACTGCCGTGTCACGATTGGTTGGACTCATGGGATCTGTCACAACACACATCATTTAAGACAAGTTAAGATGGGCTTAAGAAGAGAAGAATATACATAGTTTCTAAATATTTATCGAAAAAGGTCTATAAAATCTTGTCTAATTATGAAGGCATACCCACTGTTGCTGTGGTCTCACCCTCAACCGGTGGATCTCCGGCTTCAGCGACCCCAGTCTCAGTAGGAATAGGGGCATCCTCGCACTCAACGCACTTGATGCAATCCATCTCAGTCCAGGTAAGACCTTGGCTCATTGGGCTGAAGGACCAATCCAACTTGGATGCGTACAGAGCGCAGTACCTGTTGGGGTTCTCGGCGTCGTATCCGAAAGAGAGACAGCCTGTCTTGTCGGCACAGGCAGAGGCGCAGGTTTCCCAGTCTTGAACGGGAGTCTTCATGTCCTGGTACTGGACGTCTACGACTCCAGAGACGAAACCGACTTGGAAGCAGGTTGGTGTTCCAGGGACTTCGGAGGGGATGTAGCAACCGCCGGGAGCGGACACGCCTGAGGGGCAGTAGAGCTGGGTAGATGTGGGTGTGGTAGAGGTTGGGATCAGGGTCTCGGATGTGATCTCCTCCACCTGGGTGGTAGTCTCCAACGTGGAGGTGGAGAAGGTGGTCTGTTGAGCGGTTGTGGTCTCCTCAGCCTCGGTTGTAGAAGTGGTCTCCTCTCCGGCGCTGGTCTCGGTGGATGTGGCGGCAGCCGACGTGGTCTCTTCGGCAGTGGTCTCCTCTCCGGCGCTGGTCTCGGTGGATGTGGCGGCAGCCGACGTGGTCTCTTCGGCAGTGGTCTCCGAGGCCGTGCTGGCAGCTGAAGTACCCTCCCCAGAGACTGTCTCCGTAGCAGATTCGGTAGCGGACTTAGTAGTAGAAGTGCCCTGCTCCTCAGAAGTAGTTTCAGAGGCCGGGGTAGTCTCTGAGGTGTTTCCCTCCTCAGTAATCGTCTCAGTGCTCGCCTCGGTAGTCGCTTCAGTAGCCGAGTCGGAGCTGCCAGCATCGCTTGAAGCCACACTGGTAGCATCAGTGGTGGTCTCAGTAGCAGCCTCAGTCTCAGTGGTGGCCTCGGTGGCGGCTTCGGTGCTGGTGGCAGAGGGCACCTGGCTGGTCTCGGCACTGTCGCCATCAAACACAAGATCGGCGTCACCGATAGTCTCGGGGGTCACCTGGTTTGAGACAAAGATGGAGTCGATGTAGACCTGAGCAGAGCCACCACCGGTACAGGTCAGGGCGAAGCTCATCTGTCCCTGGGTGACCTGAATGTTGGTGGAAACAGTGGAAGAAGCCCACGAAGAAGGAGTGTTGGAGCTAGGGAAGTAAGGGGTCGAGGTGAAGACGTTGGATCCAAAGGAAGCCTCAATTCTGCAAGCACCAGACTGAGCACTGGACTGAACAGCGTAGAAGAACTGAACAGTGTAGGCTGATCCAGCCTGTAGGTTGGTGAGCTGCTGAGAGATGGCCGCATATTGTCCAACATCTCGCTTTCCTGGACCAGGCTGAGTGCTGGCAGCCTCAAGGCTAGCACAGTTCTTCTCTGTGCTTCCACCACCAGTGTAACCTCCACCCTCGACGTGGCTGCCCTGGCCTTCAACAACAAAGTTGGAGATACCGCTGGGAGAGTTGGACCTCCTTCGGAAGTCTCCACCCTCGATCTCGTTGACGATAGGCCCCGAACTGTGACCGGATGTGGAGGTGGGAGATGCGCTTGAAGTTGTAGCGCTCAGGGTCGAAGAAGAGCCAGGTTTGCAGGGACCGGCCGAGACGGAGCTGGCTAGGGCCAAAGCCGCGAACGTGTTGACGAAACGCATCTTGTCGGAGTTTTGAAACGATTGTAAAGGTCGGTTGACGAGATGGGAGGTTCCAGGTCGACGGAGCGTGACAGCCTACTGATAAACCATTTCTCGAATTTGTCCAGACGCGTCGGGCCTTCGGTGACTCCCTAACATAGTGGATCCAACACTCCGAATACAGGTGGTTAGAATGAGCAGTGATTCCTGATTGAGGAATTCAGCTTGTCGCTATTGTAAAGCGGACTGTTGTGCGAAGCCACAATAATCAACCCCGTGGACTATCGAGCGCCTTTGGCGCCACACTAAGTAAACGGCCGGCTGTCGGCTTCAGCTGCAGGCAATGGTGCTGAACTAGTTCTCTTAAAGCGAGAGCGATAGGAGCCCCTTATGTCTAAACGAGGGCACTCGCATTTTGACCGCTCTAGAATTTTATCCAAAACGTACGATATCTCAGATGGTTAATTGACAATTATAAAACTATTGTCTGCTTATTCCAGCCATCAGCGCGAAGTGATATTCTTTTTACATCTCGTCTCCTGGACCACCTTGCACTACCATCTCCTTTGCCACAGTGTGGCTATATGTAGACCCTCGGCTCCGTTTGGATACAGATTCAGTCAATTTCGTGGAAATAATGCCACGTTTATCAGTGAGTCTGGTGATGGTTCAACTGTTGGTAGATGCTGTCCGCTAAGCCACAAGTTCTAGACTCTCACAATCCACAAGGGCGCCAATAGTGTGGTACGCTATTCACAGGCTATCAACAAAAAATTGGAAGCAGAACCCACAGTAATTTCGGACTTTTTACTGTGTATTGTTCGCTGTTTCTTATGGTTGGCCAAGTTTCCTTCGTGTTAGACTCCGTAGTGTTTGTTTCACGTGGCAGGCATCTCTGACAGGGCTGGCTGAGTAGACGTTGTTACCCTGAGGCTCTTTCTTGGTCAACTAATACGACCGATGCTGGCCTCTCGGTTGGACCCTTAATCACCAAAGGTTATAGCCTTGTAGTGAACAAATTCTTCGATCCCGTATTTCCCACCTGCACAACCCCATCCACTACCTTTGGTACAAGTCGCAGGCCCCTGAATGCTTGCTGTAAGGAAGCGGGACACATTAATAAATCGATCATCATTAAGAATAAGATGGACTTACGCTTGATTGCCAAGGTCATGTACGCATCAATAGCCTCTTTAAGGAGAGAGTAGAACTTGTCCTTGACCGACGAAACAACAATGATCTGTTCAGTCGAGAAACATACCTCACCATGAAGCAGTGTTGCTCCCTGGGCGCAAGCTTGGGCTGCCTTGGACAAGTCGGCATCCTCAAGAACGATGAGAGGACTTTGGTCTCCAAGCTCCATGATCGTAGGCTTCAGGTATTTTGCGGCCATGGCTCCGATAGCTCTACCCACCATAGGACTTCCGATAAACTCAATCTTGCGTAGGTGGGGATGCGAAATGGCGGCCTCGGTGATTTCTGCTGCTGTTCCGCGAGATGGCACAATCAGATTGACAGATCCCTTTGGGAATCCTGCTTCAAGGAAGGTTTCTGCGACAAACTGATGTGTCCAGGGGCACATCTCTGAGGCCTTGAGGATGACCGCGCAGCCAGCGGCCAGGGCAGTCGCCACGGCACGGACGGCAAGCAAAAGGGCGCCGTTCCATCTGCGGAATAAGACGTCAGTAGACCATATGGAAGAAGAGTTGCCTTGGGCCTGACATACGGAATGATGGATAGAACAGGGCCGATTGGTTCTCTCACGACTGTGTTACCTTCGTCGTGAGTCGGGTCTGAGAGGCTCTCCAAGGCAGCGGCCAATTCTTGACAGATAACAGACATGCTACCAGCATTCATCTTTGGCCAGTCCTCGTTACAACTGGTCTCAGTCATCTGTCGGCGCATTGCATCGCTGATTCCATTGTCAAAAAGCTCTGCAGCCTTGGTCAACAATCGGCGCCTCTCATCGGTAGGAGTCTTTCGGTAAGTTTGGAAGGCTTTCCAAGAGGACTCAACGGCTAGGACAGTTGTCTTCACATCTACAGACTGGCTGAAGTGACCAATCTTTTGTTCCTCGGAAGAGAATACGGGTATGTATTGTGGGTAAGACTTGGCAAGGGGTTGGCCATCGATGATGCAAGTGACGAAAGGCCGACCGTCGGCGTCTTTAGGAAGTAAGAAAGCATTTTTGAGATAATTCTATCAATAGAAGGATGTGACAAGAGAAAGGGAACAGGTGTAGTGTAGACTACAAGTTCTTATTCGTCTAAGATTCCAGAGTTGTTCCTTCGAGACGACCATACTAGATATACGAACTCGGTGTCAAAGCAGTACTGTCAGTACATGAGAAACGAGTCTCGAGAGTATTGTTACGAATTTCTATATCGGATTTACAACAAGACGGAGGATGATAAACCCGATAGCGGAGAAGATTGACAGGATTGTGTCCGAATGGTTACAGAATAGAGTTTCGGTACTCGGTTGATGAACGAGCCGTTCAAACCGATGGTTCCCCGACTTTATGATGTTTCCCAAGGCCGTGGGGGTAAAACACCAGTTTATTGTAAATTGGCTTAACGCGATATCGACTGGTGCGGTCCTTGAACATGTGTTAGTTTCTGCCTTGAGTAAATGCAGCTTTCAGTATCATACGTAGTTATCAGGGCCGTCTTGGCATTGGGATATCATGCTATGATCATGATGTATTGGAAACGTGTTCTTTGTTATAGTTGAAGCCCGCCCGAGATGGGATAACTGCGAGTGCATCTTCATCGGCAAACAAGGAGGCGAGGCCTATTTTTGAAGGCATGGACTCTTCACCGTTGTCTCCCTTGCAGACTTGAGACAATGGCCGTCGATCTGAACCGCTCATCAGGAGCTGAGTCAGAAGATAGTAGTAGTAAGGACTCTACATAGAAGAAAAGTTGTTGAAATTTCGGTCATTTGCTAACTACCTAGATGATGCGAGTAAAGGGACATGGTGTCTTTGACTAGATAGCTTTACTCTCACGCCAGAGAGTTGGTGTTAGATCTCTTGAACAGAGTCTTGCCATGCAACCAAACTGGGAAAACCATAAGATATCCAGCCCAGAGGAGCGCTGCCATTGTAGCAAACTGTTTGACGGGACCGACGCCATTCATCCAAGGAAGTGAAGCATACGATACTCCAAAAGCGACCGTGTTCTTCATAAAATTGACAAGAACTCCAATGTCTCCCGCGCGTGATGGGATGGTATTGACAGCGTATGCAAGCAAGACGTTCGCTGAAGCTGTCAAACCGAAGGCAAGCATACACCATCCTGCACAGACTTGGATCCAGGTTTCGGGGTTTCTGAGACCGTAGCCGAGAACCAAGCATCCTGAAGGACTAATGAGCATGCCGAGAAGTGCGACTGGGAGTCGGCTTGCTGGGCTAGGGCCGCTGCCGTCTTTCGCAGATCGGATGAACAAAAGATCTGAAAGATACCCGCCAAACGGAAGCCCTATAAGTAGACCCAGTAGAGGCGCAATATTGAGGAGGCCGATTGACTGTGAACCCCATAGCAATGGGGGTTGGGCATACGTCATACCCAATAGAATCGAAATGATGACTGTCCAGCCAATGGTAAGTCCAAAGACGTAAACAGTAACCAGGACTCGAGGTACGATCAACATCTGTAGTGGTTCAAAGAAAGCTGGGAGTGCTCGGTTCCATTCCAATGGCATGGGCTTCTTTGTAAAGGATAGCGATATCCACTCGGCTCGAGGTGAGGCAGTCGTCTCGGGTGGAGAGTTTGTCGGTGGGACATTCTCGCTAATGGAGCTTGTCGCCTTCGGATTAGACGTTCCAGAGTCTGATCCAGTCTCGTTCATCGGCTCTGGTTCGTGGGTAGTTTCGGGAAGCATGAGAATCGACGCCAGTAGGTTAAGGCTAGTAGCAATAGATAGAATCCGTAGATACCATCTCCAGCTGCCTTGATGTTGGGCAACGATTCCGGCGAAAATAGGTCCCAGAGCAGACCCCGCTGCAAGACAACCGACATAGACTGCCATGGCTCGGGCCAGCTGATGATCTCTGAAAGTCTCGTGCACGATGGTCGGGCCAAGGGCTTCAACCAAGCCTCCAGCGAGACCTCCAAGGATGCGAGAAACTTTCAGAGATTCATAGTCGGAAGCTTCACCGGACCAGATATTGAAGGCGATAAAAAGGGTCAATGATGCGAGGATCGTGTATCGTTTTCCGAAAAGGGCGACCAAGGGGAGGGCGAACAGGTTCTAAACCAACGTATTAGCATCTCATCCATCAACTTGCAGTGGATAGCTCAACAAAGAGTTGAGACGTATTGAAGTGCCACACATACCGATAATCCCAGTGTCAAGATGGAAAAAGTAGTCAGATCTGAGGCCTGCGACTGGGTGCAGTTAAGATCCCTGATGATTAACCCGAAAATGGGCGATAGGCCTGCGGACCAAGCATTTCCGAGAAGGTTGTAGAAGCTAACGTTGAAAAGGATCACGAGGCGCCACCAAAGGGGCCATTTCTATCGATGGTGAGTACAGGTGACAGGATTCAAGAAGGATGTGTAACATACGTATGGCGACATGGTCATAATTCAATGGTGTTGTGATGAAAACGAGAACTCCCTGTGATATGGTAGTGATTTACTTTCAATGTTGTTTCAGGGGCTCTCTGTTATTGCATATCGCGATGCTTTGTATGCTTTAGTCGGCTCGGATGACCTCCGTCTTTGCCCCGACGTGCCCTCCAATACCCCAGACTCCCTGATTTACCCCGGATTCCCTAATTTCCCCCGGCCTGGACTACCCCGACTTTCCTGTATTACCCCGCAAACAAGATCAAGATGATGTGGCTAGCGGTATCTCCAAAACCTCATTCCGGGCCAACCGAAATCGATGTATTACTTATTAAAGGCTTGAAGGAACTCAAGTCAGGATCAAAGTAAACAGCAAATCAGCATCATCACTTTAGCAATTGGTTGTCTTGTCAGAAACATTGAAAATGACCGCCGCTGAGATTGGATACAACAAGTACTTCGTGCCTGAGAAGGACCTCAAGTATCTTCCTCCATACCTTGGAAATACCCCCGAGACTACGAAAGAAGTCAAATGTCCAACTGTTGGCGATTGGCCGAGATGGCTAGACGGCACACTTATTAGGTACGTATCGCGGTCAATAATGTCTACATACATGCTAATGCTGTCCTCGCAGAATGGGAAGCGGCCGTTTCACAGTTCCTCTCTCAAAGGACGGTTCTAAGCCCAATGCGGTGCTCCAGCATTTTTTCGATGGACTTGCAATTCTGCACAAGTTCAGAATGAGCAATGGCCAAGTCTATTATAGCAGCCGGCATACAGCTGAAGGAGTTGTGCAAAAGGCAGCTCGGGATGGTTTTCTGACCACCACCATGTTTGGCCTCAACGCCAACACTCCCCTGATTGAAGCCCAGGACTCATGCTCTGCACTATTGGGCGCACAAGTGAGTCCTCTCGCAGCTTACATAGGATTTGGAATAATTCTAATCAAGTTTCACAGCAATCGTTGTATCTCCCCCAAGGACATCTTCTCCCAGATGAGGTCAATGTCAATGTTGTTCCCAGGAGGGGAATGCACATTCCTGATGGCCAGAATCCTCATGACAGGGGAACCCCAGCTCAAACGCCTGAGAAGGAGGAAGTAAGAGGATGTCTATCATAAGAGTCGCACATACTAACCATTGATAGGTACTTGTTCACACTGACTTCAACATGCTGCAAGTGTGCAACGCCAAAACACTCGAACCGAAGAGATTGCTTACCTACGCCCAAATTGACCCTGAGCTTGCGGGTTATGGTATTTGTGCGCACCCTTGCAAAGACCGCAAAAGAGGCATGACGTTCAACTACATCATTGACCCAGTCACACATGTCTTATCCATCTTCGCCCTTGACTATCAGTCCAACCCCGCTTCTTTGCTTTGGAAGACACCTCTCCCTTGTAAACCTTGCTACATCCATTCACTGGCTATGACTGACAAATTTGTCGTCTTCATTCGCAACGTAAGTGTTTCCATTACATTGATCGCGATACTGCTGATGTTAACTTGTCGCAGCCCATTCATATGGACGTCAGTGATGTTAAGAAGCCCGTGATGGAGATGCTTGAATACGAACCAGAGTCTCCCACGAAAATATTTGTCCTTGAGAAAATGAGTGGTAAACAGTAGGTGGCCCCATTCCTAAACCTGACTCTCTCAGAGTTATAGGCTGACAATAAACTCCAGTATCGCAACCTATCATTCCGCCGACGGATTCATGTTCTTTCACACCGTCAATGCCTACGACTACGTCGACGAGCAATCCGGAGATACAAACATCCATGTTGATGTTTGCAGCTATCCTGGAAACTACATCCCTTTCCGAGAGTACAGCTTGAGCAACGTTGTCGACCCTGCACGACCTTATCAAGACGGGACTCTTGTCAGATACGAGCTTGAGGCTGTCAACTTGGCAAACATTGAAAAACCTGGCCACGTCATTGTGGCAGCTGCCATCCCTGGTGTCGCATCCGAGTTACCCAGAATCTCCAAGAAAGTGTCGATGCAGCCAGGCTATCGCTATGTCTATTCCACAGCTGGGAATGGAGGTCCGTCTCCGGGAACCTCGGTTCCCATAGGTCGACTTGGAAACGGCTTGAAGGTTGTCCAGGGTGCCTTTTTCGGTAGCCTGGCCAAGTTTGACTGGCAAACTGGAACTTACAAACGCTGGCAGCCTCCCAACGGTGACAGTTGCCCATCTGAGCCCATCTTCATCGAGAGACCTGGCGCAACCGAGGAAGATGACGGCGTTGTCGTGACCATCGTGATCAACAAACAAGGAACACATAGTATTTTAGTTGTCTTGGATGGCCGCTCGTTCACTGAGATTGCTCGGGCTGATATGCCTCAGGTGTATAGTTTGGGTCCTCATGGGACGTTCATTGAGGGAGCCTTTGGCGAGTGAGAGACTTCTTTGTTAGGCTTATAATATGGACGCAAGGGGTGGGGCAGTCGATGAAATATCACAGTAGAGTAGGTACGTGGTCAAAACATGTGCCCCAACGAGTCTTGAGTGATATTTTTATTTTATTTCCTTGGCAAGATAACCTTCTAAAACCTCGACGAAATTGAAATGACGATCTATAGAGTACAAAAGAAATTGCTCGACTTCAAAAACAAGACTTGTGTGAGAAGCGTTTGAACTCAGATGACTTCAAGGGGAAACAAAGTGTGGACCACACTCGTGGCCTTCGCTAGGAGTCAACTCCCGGGAAGGATTGGAGTTAAAAAACTAACTTCCAATGACATATTACACTCTCCTCCCCCTTCTATCAATGTGAAGGGTGGTGATATGTTTCCCGGTTGGACCTTGGAACGCGACTGTGATGTGCTCCCGGGCATTCGGGTTGGTCCCTCCCTTGTGCCAAGTCTTCTTTCCCCTATTAACCAGTTAGCAATAGGCTTTATGAGAAGGATTTATGACATGTGCTTACTGTTTAGCCGGGGTGCAGAGAACCATCGCAGAGCCAAAGTTCCTTGTATCTTGCTGAGTATACATGACAATGGCTTGTTCCGCTTCAGATGTTCTGGCCGCTTCATTCGTGAAGGCGATGTAGTCGGGGCTATTGATACCCATGGCGGTATGAATTCTTCGCGCTGTGAATCAAGTGTATGGTGACGGTGATCTGCTTGTGCATCCTCTTTGACGGGATGGATCTAGCATATCTTATAATCATCGTTCTGTACGCATTGGAGGCGTGAATACTTCTTTCATCTTCAAAGAATTTTTGTGTGTAGAGACCGCCCCCGACGACTTGGGTGTGGTTCAAAATTATTGGGGTTAACGTTACCATCACTTGTGTCCTTTGTTATTGTGGCAGATAGCTTCTTCTAGAGAGGTCAATCGGTAGACTCAAAGCGCTGGTATAGTGTCTATTTTCGGGCATATGGCTTGACGATAAAGCGATAACGGATAACAAAAGTAGCCATTTTGCAGTTTCTAATTACAGGGAAATGGTAATAGCATTCGTAGGTTCATTCCGGAGAGACCGTGGGAACAATGAGAAGCAGATGTTGCGATGCTTCTATTGAAGTTGTTGGCTCCTTTGTGGGATTGTCTCTAGCCAAGCGTCAAGTGGGGTTTTCACTGGCAGCCTTCGTGTGGGTGGGTGGTTCAGCTACCACAAATAGTTAGTTGAGCTCGTTCCTTTGAAGAAGAACAAAGGCTCCTCCAACCCTTTTAGATGTGTTTTCATCAGATGTGTCATAGCTTGCAACCACATGGGGACGTCAACAATTCTGGCTGCATCACGTACCCATGCCTGAGGCACACGCGTCCATGCAACTGAATATATAACAAAGAACCCTTCATCTTCCCCCTCCCAACACAAAAAAACCATCTGCTGTCACAAGGTTTCTAGAAACCAAGCACCAGTACCAAAGATGGGTAACTACTTCGCAAAGCTGGCGCCATGTCTAACCTGGCCTACGAACCAGGCAGATCGGGCTTCCGATCAGCAGCCCGATCACGCTCCTCGACCTGATGACATCTCTAAAGGTATTGAAGAGCAGGTCGCTGAGCCTCATGTCGTGGATGAAGGTGTTGAAGGCAAGGTCCCTCAGCCTGACACTACCTCGGACGGTGTTGAAGACGAAGCCATCCATCATGATACCGTTTCTGAAGGTATTGAAGAGGGAGAGGCCGCATACCGATCTGGCGGATTTCATCCAGTGTATATCGGCGACGTTTTCAACGACAGATACAAGGTCCTCAACAAGATTGGCTACGGCCAGTATTCCACAGTCTGGCTGGTGAAGGACCTTCAAGCTAGGTGAGTGAACCCCCCCCCCCCCCCGACATTCTTGGCTAACATCCCTCTTCAGCGGCGACGGGCCAAGTATCTTTCGGGCACTGAAGGTGCTAAGCGCTATCTGCTATGGTCAAGGACACGACACTTTTGAGAAGGAGATCCTCACCCATCTTCGAGATGGGGATCGTAACCATCCGGGCTACAAC
>JABCKD010001649.1:0-14682 GCA_013186415.1 Fusarium sp. NRRL 66088 | reverse complement strand
GGATATGATCGCCGCTAACCCCAGACACCGACCCCCGCTCCTTTCCCCGCCCCCGGATACAAAGATAAGAACTCCGCCCATGTGTGTGTGTGTCCCATTTTCCGATGGTCCCTTTTCCGTTGTGACGCGAGAATCCCAACCAACCCACGCCTCAAACCTGCTCGACAATGGATTCAGCCCCCAGACGCAGCAGCTCAAGTATGACTGGCTTGAGCCAGCAAGATGACGGAGATGCTCATGGAAGAGGTCAATCTCCTAACAAGAGGCGTAAACATCCTCATGTGAGGAGCAGAGCCAGCAGGGCGTGCGATCGATGCAAGGCGTGAGCAATTCCCCTTTGTCATTTCCATTAAATGTTGAGAATGGGTCTTTTATACTTGGCTATGGGTCTTTGATAGCCGAGATCGACTTATATCGGCCAGATCCGATCTCCAGTCGAGACATCCGTCGTTGTTACGTGCCGCTTGATGGATACTGACTGACCGCTCATAGACGCAAGACTCGGTGTTCGGGAAAGTATCCATGTGCTCTCTGTTTTCGTCTTCGTCTTGATTGTAAGTACACGGCATCTTACCGTCGTGGTCGTCTTCCTTCCATCGAGATGGATACAGATGCTTATGGGGAGCACATGGGTGACGCACCTCGAGCTACAGAGGAGCAACTGAGAGGGTCGGATCCGCCCAATGAGACACCTCAGATGGAGGAACATATACCGAGTCCTGTTTCTATAGAGGCTAGGACATTCGAGCCGCCTAAGCCGGAACGTGGAACTTCGACACAGTCGTCTCGCAATTCTCCAGAGCCGGCGCCTATTGATCGGCAGGGCCACTATGTATGTTTCATCCCGCACCCGATGCATCTTTACTGACAGTCATAGGTTGGACCTGCTTCTGGGGCCTCTTTTCTGCTTAGAGTTCAAAGAAAGCTTCAGCAGCACCGCTCGGCATCCTCATCCGATGGTTCAATCTTCACCTTTGGCGATCTTCCACTTCCAGAGTTTGACACCCGCTTCCTAATCCTCCCTCCGAGATCCGAAGCAGACGCTCTTCTTATCAGATACTTTGAGTTTTCATCTGCTACTCATCGATTCTTGCACCGTCCTACAATTGAAGCATGGCTTCAAGAACTCTACGAGACCCATGGGAGCATGCGTAACCAGACAGACGCAAGAAGCAGAACTGCTCTGTTGTTCATGGTTTTTGCACATGCTGAGAATTATCCCAAGTCTAAAGCTGGGACGGTCGATCCATCTTCAAGGTGAGAATAGTGCGAGTGAAAAGTCATCATCGTGGCTGACCATTTGTAGTGCCCGCTTCTTTTCCGCCGCCGAGGACCAGCTCTCAGCCGAGAAGGGCGCGATACGACTCACTAGTATCCAAGCACGCCTCGCACAATGCCTTTACCTTTTGTCGCACTCGCGCCTGAACCACTGCTGGAGCCTCTTTGGCACTACTGCCCACTTGATGCTTGCTCTGGGTATCCACAGAAAGTCGCGTGTTGATGCCAGTAGCCATCCAGACTATGTCGACCTAGAGTGTCGCAAACGAACGTTTTGGTGTGCCTATAACTTGGACACTTATCTTAGCGCAGCACTTGGACGACCTCGGACATTTCACGATGATGATATTGATCAGGAACTGCCTCTTTGTGTTGATGATAATCGACTTGCTCGTGGCCAGCCAGCACCTTCACCGCTGGGAACGACCCAGTCCATCATGTCAGGTTCCATCGCGCATATCAAGTAAGAATCCGATGCCTTTGAACAGTTCATCTCACTGACAGCATCAGACTTTCTCGGATAGTTGCCAAGATCTTAAGGGATCTCTATGGCATCCGTCAGCCATCGACTGAGAGCCAATACAAGCTCGCCGCCAAGTACGCAAAGGAGATTGACAACTGGCACAGTGGCATATCATATCTCGTCGACACGGATGGCATAGATCCATCTCTGTTTCAGCCCATCTTTCTTCGACAGCGAAACGTTCTGAACTTGGCGTGCTGGCATGCGCAGATCTTAGTACATCGCCCGTTTTTGCTCAATAATTTCGCCAGTCTCGCTAACCTAGGGACCACGAGAAATTCTCGAAGTCGTCAAAATTCCGAGCTTACACATGAGCATGTTCAACGCTGCTTGGAGGCTGCGATGAATATTGTGGCCAAGATTGATGACCTTCACTCAAATGGACTCCTGTATAACACATTCTGGGTATGTAAATACTGGCTGGATCCGATCAAGCATTTCGGGACTGACCCGTCCAAGTTCTCGCACTACTTTGCCTTTTCCGCTGTCGTCATGCTCTATGTCTACGCCATCCAACAACGACATGCACCGCCGGAAACGTACCTCCCAGCATTCCACGCGGCAACGAAATGCCAAGCGCAGATAACTTCAATCGCCATCCCTGGTTCTCTAGGTCAACGATATGGTGTTGTTCTTCAAGAGCTTCGAGTCGAGCTTCTGAGACATAACACCAATTTGCTTGACCTTGGATCAACTAACGGCCAGGGAGCCGGGAGTGGTTCGGCAAGCATTCGCAATGGAGAAGAAGGACTGCTGGGATCATACACGAACCAAGATATACTTGATCTTGGTCCCCAAAGCATTGGTTTTGCTCCCGCCTCTGAGGATATCACTGGTCAACTGGGCTTGGCTGGACAGGATGGTCTTGGGTTTTCAGAACATAGTCCTGGGAGCTCTATTGTGCAGATGACGGGATGGGGACAGTTTGAATCACTTGTAAGGATCATCTCTCTCATTTCGAGATTTATTACTATACAGGTTACTGACACATTTTGTGTAGGTCACGGGAGGTGTTGGCGGTATCGAGGCTTTCTTGGATGGTCATATGGGAGCGTGGAACTTGGGGATGGGTGAGCAATTGGACACCTGAAGCTCTCCGGCTTATTGAAGGTCTTGGTCTTAAAACTCATCCATTCAAGTCGTTGAAGGCCCGATCCTTCATATGGAGATAAGCAACTTGATCGATCTCTTCGGATTTAAGCACTACCTACGTCACCTGGGGAGAATCTTGCCTCAATGGTGTATTTCCGACAGCCTTGTCATGGTGTTGTGATATCGGAAAAGTGCTGTCCAAATGACCTCGGCTACAGTTGCTTTTCCGCTTGGTACTTTTCCGATGTCTCTGATTGCTCCAAGTGTGAGCCGATGGGTGGTCATTTTTAGCCTGCAAAGTGCGCAATGATTATTTAGTCCATTTAACCGACGGACGATGGCGGCAGGCAAATTGTTAGATACACCATGGAGATAGAATCGTTCATGGAGATAGAACTGCTCATGGACGTAGAGACGAATTGTCAGCACCTTTGGGCAAATAATTAGTATGAAGCAAATGACGTCAAGTCATATCGTCATGTGACGTCTTGGTAACCGTCCGCGTCTAGTTATGACCTCACGACGCGTCAACCTCCGTCAGTAACATTCATCTTCTCATCAACACAAGCAAAAATGAGAACCAGAAGTTCAGACACCAAAGCTAATGCCGACCAGGCAAGCTCTTCCGCATCTCACGGTCGCAAGAGATCGTTGGACTCGACAGCGACGGCAGCAGCAGAGCCCAAGCCCAAGCAGGCCAAAAAGGGCAGAAGAGCCAGCGCCTCTCAAGCTGAAGCATCAACTTCATCCGAACAGACTCAGAAGCCTCGTCTTACCACCCCAGATTTGGAATTTGACTGGGATCAGGACAAGCTTCGGGACCCACGGCCCACTCCAGGCCGTGTTAAACGACCGCGATACACCGATCTTGATATCACGGAGGAATTCAAGCAACGGTTTCACATCCCCATACCACGACCGAGAGATTTTGAGCATAAAGCTCTGGCAGACCCCAGCGCCACATTTCATGACCTCTACGTCTGTCACAAGAAGGGACCCAACGGCTCGCCCACCTACGACTCGGCAGGCTTTCAACTCGACTATGACAAGGTTGTCAAATGGATGAAGCCCGTAGCGTACAACAAGAAAAAGATGGTTAGGGGCATGGAAAAGCACCTCGAGGAGCAAGAAAAAGAGGATGAAGCTATGATAAATAGCTTCTTTGTTGACGGCAAATACCCGGGAAAACACAAGGGTGACGAGTATATGCACTTTCTCAAGGACCATGTGTCTAAAGACTTGGGGGTCCCCTGGCATCAGATTGATTCTAAGCGTGTCAAGGAGTGGGAGGAGAAGGGGTTTGAGAAGATTAATGCTGATGAGTGGTGGCATGAGCCGAATGAGGAGGAGAGGAAGAGGTATATGAAAATGATGGAGGGCGCAAGTCTGCGTAAGGATCTTTGAAGCACTGGCTTTTGTCTATGTTCCTCTGCCGGTCTTTTCCATGCAATACCGTACTCCTTTCCTGTACGGATATCTATCAACCCACGTCTGGTGTATATCTTTCCTCCAAAATGCACATCAACTTTTAATCCTGTTTCAATCCAATCTTTCCCGTCTTTCGCAGTCCAGCCCCTGCAATGACAACACACGCCATCATAAAGGCAAACATGGTCCAGAAGCTCGCCCTGTATCCCTCCATGAGAGCTTCAGAAGGCTTCATTCCATCATGGTCCTTGGCCACTAGCGTAGAAACGACTTGCATAACTGCCAACCCAAACGCGTTTCCAAACTGCGATGCAGTGTTGAAGACAGCACCCGCGATGGATTGCTTATCATCGGGAAACATCTCAGTGACGATAATCAGTCCGACGGTGAAGAGCACATCAGCAGAGAAGGGCATCAATAGTTGGGCGAAGAATGCGCTTGTCCAGTAAGACCAGCTTGGCTGGATGGTGGCCATGAGCAGGGGAGAGCCCGCAGAAAGGATGCAAGTGATGACGACGAGCCAGAGCGCCGGAACCTTGTGCACAAAGAGGCCAGTGGAGAAGTTGAGAGTGACCCCGACGACGATGCTTGGCAGAATACGGATGGCGGCTTGAAGTGCTGAAAGATGTTGGATTTCTTGGAAGCTAAGATTCTGGTCAGTCATGGCACACCGTGGTCGTAGCAGACACAAACTTACAAGAGACTGGCAAAGAGTTCGAGCGAGGTCAACACTCCAAAGGACAATGCGATGGTCACGCAGATACTAGCAAACGCAGAGTTTTCCCAGAATGAGTTGGGGATAAGAGCCGGTTGGCCTGACTTGTTCTGACGATGCATCCAACCGATGAACAGAGGTAGAGCCAAGACACCAAGGCAGAGAATGACAATACTGGCAGGCTCCTTGATGCGGTAGACGTCTGTGCTGATGATGCTGCAACCTGGTTAGCTGTTGTCAGGACCCAATGAGAATGAGTGTCAACTTACGCGAGAAAATACGAAATCAGGGCCATGAAAGCCGAAGCAAGCAAAGCACCAACCCAGTCAACCTTGGTCTTCAAACTATGCATGATATCCTGGAGAGTCCCGAGCGGAGCAGACTTAGGCAAAGACCAGAAACCAACGGCAGACAAGACCAGAGTGATGCCTCCATAGAGATACCATCCTGATCGCCATCCAATGGTATCAACCAGAATACCACCAATAACAAGACCGAAAGAGAAACCAAGCGGTTGACTCAATCCGAGACAAGCAAAAGCAAAGTTTCGTCCCCGACCACGAGGCAAGATCTTGGTGACGAGGGATACAGAGCTAGACAAGTGCAGAGCGAGGGCGACGCCTTGAAGTGCCCTCAAGACAACCAATTCTTCACCCTTTTGGATGAACGCACATGCAAGCATTAGGGCGCCGTTGGCAATGCATCCAAGCAAGTCAATTGATCGCGGACCCAAAACATCAGCGACAGCACCAGCAATAAGCAACGTAGACGCTGTAGCCAATCCGGGGACAGAAGATGGCCAGAAAGCAAGCGACTGAGGTAAATCAAGATCTTGTGTCATTCGAGGAAGACCGACAACGATAAGACCATTAGCAGCGCTGGAAGCAAAGTTGACACCAGAAAGTTGAAAAGTCACAGCAGTCTTTCGAAAGCGCGAGGCTGGTCGGACTTGTTCGATATCGGAGCATCCAGAGATACTATCGGTGCTGGGCAATTGAGTGTCACTTCCAGACTCGAGGCCTGGGTGTGGAATTGGTGCCAATACGAGGGTTTCCGTCTGAGTCGCCATGATGATTCGTCAATTGGAGTTGAAAAGAGAATGACCAAGAAGAGTGTGACATGAATGAATGAGGATAATTATATGGGAAACCATTGACTCTCGCTTGACTCATCGCGCCCTGTCCATTCCTTCGTGCTTGACAATGTCTAAACTGCGCCCTTCAATAGTGGAGAAGATGTCAAAGGATTGTGGGGGGGGCAAGCCTTTCTCTCCGAAGCGAGTCGGAGCTAAAAGACGGCCGCTAGGGTAGATGACTCAAAGTCAACATTGCGTTCCTGGCATGGCTTGACATTGACGGTGTAGCAATTGTTATGGCTTTAAAGCTTTGTTTGTAATAATTAGTCAACTGAAGAACCCCAAATACTTTTGTAGTTGTATTGGGTGTGAGATTGGTTCCCTCAAGTGCACCACACATCAGATCCAAGAACACAACGATAAAAACTCCTAAGACGCCCCGACGTAAAAATAGCCCCAGCAGTATATCCATCATCCTTCAAACACCGCATATCCTCCACATCAAACCCAGGCCCAATCGCGTGAATGAGTGCAGACTCTCCATCAGCACTCTTCAACCATCCAGTGCATTTCCCATAAGTGAACCCAAGAGGACAGTCTTGACCAACGCAGAGTAGACCATCTCCTGTATTGTTGGTTACTTGGCCGATTGGGAGAATGTTGGTGTCGGGCGTTACGCCATCTCCGAAGTTGACCCAGACTCGAGGGTGGACGTGGAGGTGGGATGTGACGGGGTTTAAGAAGAGGAAGTCTCCTAGGACGAAGGAGCTGCCCTTTGCAGTTGTTGCGAGGGCTGCTAGGAGGAAGGATGGGAACTTCATGATGAATATAGAGTTAGCCAGGTTCTCAACTCTTTCCGACCAGTCTAGCTCAGTGAAAACTGTCACTTCTGCGTTGGTATGGAGTAAGGATGGGTAGGCTGTAGGAACGAGAGAAAATACCGTTAGATTTATAGCAATTGATGTGCGGGTGATCTATTACCGCCGCCCTTTTATGGTTATGTGCCTCAAGGGTATCTCGGGTTGGTCGAAAGGTACGACAAGATATGTCACCCTTCGGAAATCATACCGTGACAACAAACCTGTTGTCCCATGAAAGCTTTTACAACTTGCGTAAAACAACACTGGTTTATCGCCAATCGGCCAAATTTCTATACTCCTTGTGCTTGTGCAAAACCTGATCTATTGCAAGGTTACGTGTATCAGGATGTGTGATATGGTCACTTCTCTGTTCTACCCGCGATACTGTACTGCCCAATGTCTCACGCGGTTCGCTTACACAAACTAATGGTTCTTCAACCGGAAAATAAATCTTCAGTCTTGCTCGGCCCTTTATCTCGGACAACCTCTGTGATTGTGCTGCGCTTAATGTTGTAGGCCAAGTTTGCTGTTAGACAAGACAGCCCATAACGAAGAGTCACAACGGAATTTTATCCTAAGCTCGTAACCCAATTCAAAGCAATAGATACACAGTTATACGTGGCCAAGTTGATCGTAGAACTGCTGAACTTGAACGTGACACATCGGATCACGTGATTTGGGTTCAATTCAGGCCGACGCTCGCTTTGCGCGATGATCCTTCTAACTCTTCCAACCATGTCAACTCTCTCGTTCTCCGCCAATGAGTCCATCAAACGAAGAAAATAATTTTAAATATGAACCCCTCTTACATGACGAGATTCGACTCTTGTCCGTCCTGCCCGGAGACTCAGAACTCATCTCTTGCGAACTCAGCCACGTCAGACTAGACAGCAAACCCACGTTCTGGGCCTTGTCCTATGTTTGGGGCGCACGAGAAAACCCCGCGTTGATCGAAGTGAACGGGTATTCATTCCAGGTTACAAGGAACCTGTACGATGCACTACGTGAATACCGTCGGCAGTTCTTGGGTGACACAAATGGCTCATTCATCTGGATCGATGCCATCTGCATTGATCAGATGAATCACGGTGAAAAGGCTATTCAGGTTCCACGAATGTCGGAGATCTATGGTAGATGCGAACATGTTTTGGCTTGGCTCGGGCCTGTGGATGAGGCTGAGCAAGAGACTGTTCGCGAGTTGGCAGACAGACTCAAGGAATTTGGTGGTCATGCCGACTCTCCTAGTAACGGCAACTTGGCAGACGAACAAATCAGCACCTTTAGAGAAAGTGCTTATACAAGTTTTGAAGCTGCAGAAAAGGTCCAGCGTCTACGGCAGACACTGATCGACATTGGCCAACGACCTTGGTTCCGACGTGTCTGGATTCTTCAAGAAGCAGTTCTCTCCCAAAAACCGCCGATACTCGTATGCGGACCACATATTTTCGGCTACGACATATTCTTTAGAACTTGGGTTAGATTGTTAGATCCATCGAATGATGGACAACTGCTCATCACATTCTTGGCTCGAAGTCCTGTCCGATTCAAGGCTGTTGGGGACATCTATCGGAAGATTCTGGATACCAGGGTTCTTCGGAAAGAAAGAAGTCAAGAAGAAAATGAGAGGCAATGTGCGCTTGATATTTTACAGTTGATCGGCGAATCTACTGAGTTGAAAGCGACAGTTCCTCATGATCACATATACGCACTTCTTGGGCTTCTCGACTGCAATCCGTTACCCGAGGCACTCTTTCCGGATTATACGAAACCTTTCCAAGATTTATACCATAGGTTCACGGCCTTTGTACTTTCTGAGACGAGAGACTCTCGAGCCTTGAACCTTGGCGCTGTGGGTGGACTTGAAGGTGTGCCCTCCTGGACGCCAGATCTCAGACAAACTCTCAACGCAAAGATCAACAACAGCCAAAGAACAGGAGCCTGCATTTCATTATCCGAAGACAGAAAAACCCTCACAATGCCTGCTATTCTACTCGGGAGATGCGTTTCTGTCTTTGGTCCAATACAGCCAGACCCGACAACTGGAATAATTGCACCCTCTGACTTTCTGGATTGCGACAAGGCAATTATTCAACCTGCTGCGTCGATTAGACAAACTACAAGACTGAATATAATGCAGCAATGGTTCAGATATCATCTTGCCGACATCTTTACCGTCCAGAGACTTGAAAAAGACCCTACGATCGAGCAAAGTTTCTTGATGGCCTACTCATGCATGGTCCAGGGCCAACCAATTGAACAATACAGCCACTATTTCAACTCTCAAAAACAGCTAGAAGGAGCGGACGGACTAGCAAGAGACCGAGACTTGCAGACTTCCATACTCGGGCATGGTCTTTTTGTTCTACATGATGGGACTACAGGGGACTTGGCTAGGAAAGGGGTTTCAGCTGCTGTAGGAGATGCTGTTTATGTTTTCCCTGGCCTTTCAACCCCTTTTGTACTTAGACAGAAGGATGATGGGAGGTTTCGTGTTGTGAGTCAGGCTGCTCTTTGGAAGCATCCGGGGACTGATATCACGGAAGATGCTCTTGAGGAGTACCGTCAGTCTTTTGTAGATGCTCATCATAAACGTCCCTCAAAGCATGAGGTTCGGTGGGTGAACTTGGTTTAAGAAGGAAATGATCAAATTCGCGACTCATTCTATATTGAAAGATGCCCTCTCTCTCGCCGCCCGTCAATCGCCTAGCCACTTTGGATGTTAGAACACAACGAACTTGTAGCTGTTGTATTGACTTGCTATACGTCTATAGTTCTTGCCGATACCTGTTTAGGCTAATTCCAACCATGAAGTGATTTCAAAGGTGAATATGCGTTGCCTACCCTGTGGCTGTATCTTGCCATGTGAAACCCAGCAAGGTGTGGCGTCAGGTGTTTCTTACTCAGGGGGCTGCAAGCCCTCCCATGTTCCAGGAGCCGGGTACGTGGTACCTATAAGTTCCCTATCCCCAAAAAGAAAATGTCCATCTTTGGCTAGATCCGCCACAACATGTCTGTCAGTTGGTGGAGGGATCAAAGAGGGCTCATCGGGAGTTGGTTCGACAAGACAAGCACGTCCATCGACCGCTTTCATATGGTCGGCATTGATCCCAGGACTAGTCCAGAAGGTCATGTTCGGATCGATCTCGGATTTCATTTTGGAAAGGCGTGGGTAATTCGTGCCCCAGAAGGCTGAAGTCCAGTGTCCCTGTTCTGTGCTTGCCTGGAGTGACATGTTAGCATTCCGTGAACATGACCAAAGTATTGCTATGGAGCAAAACAAACCTCGTTAATATATGTCCCCATATCTGGAGCAAGACGCCGCAGCCCGTCTACGTTAGTTGTATTCGTCTTGTAGCCAACAACAAGTGCGACGGCCTTCCGCCATCCCGGGTTGTTTGAGGTCTCAGACCCATCCCCGAATCTCCCACCAGGCGAGCAAACGAGTATTCCATAGTTGCCTCTCGTTTCGCGTAAAGCAAAGGTTATGTTGGGACTGCGGAAGTGCTCAGCACCGAGTAATCGACTGTCAAAGCTGACAATACCCCGATTGTATGGCGGAGAGGGCTCATCTCCTGGGTTTGGAAGAGGCCCGTAGGTTGTGTCGAAGAAGTCTTTGTAATCGACAAAGTCGTAAGGACGCGACTGGAAAGGCTTCATACCGGGGAATGACTGCATTTTGGATAGAATCGGACCCCATATGGCGTTTGCATTCGCTATGCCAGAACGATCTGCTGGATGAATGGCGTAGCATCGAACGCTGGTCGGCGAGGCATAGATGTATGCCGTGATACCCTTCTCTTGAAGCGTTGGCAATTCAGACAAGAGGTACTCCATTGCTTCGCTGATTGGTGTCCGACCAACTTCAAAGTCAGTCGAGTTTGGACCTGTAAGGGTTGAGTTGATCCACCAGTTGAACCCGGTCATAGGAACCGAAGGATAAACTTTCCAGGTGGCTTCGACAACGACACCAAATGTGCCGCCGCCGCCGCCACGAATGGCCCAGAAGAGATGGCTATTTGTTTTGTCGTTGGCGATGCGAAGCTGCCCATCAGGTGTGACTACTTTGGCTTCAAGCCACTGATCAACTCCAAGCCCGTACTGAGAAGTTAGTGGCCCATAGCCGCCGTTCTGTCCCCATCCTCCGGCTACAGCCACGGTGGCTACACCAAGTTAGCCGCTGATTCTACTAATAACAAAAGGCACATGGTTGCATTTAGCCCCCTGCCCTTGAACTTACCTGAAGCTCCACTCATGCTGAACAAAGCAGAGGGATGAAGTGCGTAGTTGAGATACAGTCCAGCTGCCGCCGGCCCAAACGTGACGGCAGCTTGAACACCTGGAGCTGGAGTGATGACATTCGGCTCCTTCGTATGGTCGAGCCTATCTGTACCACTCTCAGTTGAAGTGAAAGATTCGTGAACCCTGACTCCTCTCAGGAAAGACAGATCAAGCAGGAGACCTGACCCAGCGTCGCTTCGACCAAGTTGATCATGACCCGTGGTGATAACAGAGAGGCGGACGTTCTGTTCCGTGGCGAAGCGTACGGCAGCCTGGACATCTTCAATAGACTGCGCGCGGAACCGATAATTCGGGAGAGGACCAGTCGTAGAATTTTGCTGTATCGTGATTACTCCCGGTAGTGCTGCATCCCATATTTCAGGAGCTGGCCAATCGGGATCTTTTGGAAGTTTGCGGCATGTCTTGTAGGCCTTGGCGGCTGCATTGCTTGGTGAGATAGCCAAGGTCGAGATGGCCATGCATTGTATGAAAGTGTAGAGCTTCATTAGAACGAGCGCCAAGATAGAGGGTGAGTATGTTTCTCGATGATATTTGATGATTGTTGTTGGCCATACAATCGTCGCAAGCATACCTTTTTTACCTGAACAAAATGAGCGATCCCCCTTTGCTCTGCTAAAAGCCGAAGTGAAAGATCTACAGTAGCTATTCGATCGTGAAGGTGATGTTACGAATCCAGTGTATACATACGGAACCGATACCGGGTGCGAGAGCGAAGATAAACGCAGCATTTAGTTTCTCTGTTTCAAAACTAGGCAAATGGTAGGCTCGGTAGTTGAATAATAGAAACAAAGTAGGTGAACCATGTTGCCTGTGCCATGTTGATGATTGAGACATTATAGTGGAAACTACCAAGGTAGTCTAGCTGGGACTTTATTCGTGTGGCTATGGACAGGGATAAAAGTTCCGTAGCGTTAAGATCTTCGGGAGACGGTGTCAATATCGAAACCGTGGCTTAACCGTTCCTGCATCCTTATTGCTGAACCTGCGTATTCTAAGAGGGTAAGCTCAACTATTTTTAATTAAGGAGGTGCTTGACTACTATACGCAGTGACGTTTGAAAGCCGTCGTTTGCAACCACTGTACGAAAGATTGCGAGGCACACATCCATCGTGAGCCTGCTCACGGTCTTCTAGCTTGGTTATCCCTGCTTGAACTATAACAAAGAACACATTTGTGAGCCTGCTCACTTCCCACCGGTTCATCTACGTGCCAGTTTTGACCAAGATTCAACCCCGAAACATGGGCCGTAGAGGTATAATTAGTACCAAGGGAGTGAAGAGACAGCAGCTTTGGACAACAGGGTTGTTCCTTTCACGGTGAGCAAGCCAGCGTTTTTCGACGGAGAATAGAGATCGAGATTAGCCAAGGATAGTTCCCAGTGGTTCAGGTCGGTCAATGCAATAGATTGGTGATATCGGACGTGGGATCTTTGCCAAACTCTCACAGCCAGCATTCTGAGAAACAGCACTGGGGGTTCTTTACGTAGTAGTTCAAACCTTGTACAGGCAGTGAACAGGGAAACTACTGCCTATAATTGAACAGGGATGTTGCGCTTGCCAGGGTTGAAGCCGATCTTTTCCCAACTGCCGAATCGGTCTGATATGGATCTCGGTCCCGGTCTCGGTTTCGGTTCCATCACGAACTAGCACGTCACAGTGGCCTGTTTTTAAGCTTAAGATGTAATTTATGCAGAAACGGAATCCGTAATTACATGGTAGTTTCGGACTTTTTTCTGCCTTTTTCATATGCCATGTGCATGATTTGATCAAGTTAAATGGGTTTGAGGCCGCATCTGGCGTAAGTGATAGTTTCGAAACGATCCGGAGACTTGGCAAATTGCGCCCCGAGGCATTTATTATCGTCCTACACTGTTCCTCTGGAGAAAGAAGGTTATGTCTTTGTTGCCGAGTGTAACGCTAACTGGGACTTGAAAGGGCTTGGTAGCGTCGTCAAAGTCGTGCGTAATCTTGAGCCTAATAGGACAAACGGTAAAGCGGCCATCCAAGAGCGACGCGGCCCCTCCTTCGGCCATAGACTTTGAGAATAGCTGCTTGTTTACATCTAACTCCGCTAAACTCCGCGGTCTCCAGTCCCCTGCAATCTACAAGGCGGTTGTATACCAGCGGCCGTATTGTCCAGGCTGCCAAGACGAATAATCTCAAGTGCCGTTATGCCCTACCCAGCTGGCCCCGTGGGGTCTCAATCAAGGGCCCGTCGGGATTGACATGCTAATATAAATGATCTCCTATACTCGGCAAATATATAAACGTGAAGGTATCTGCCCAAGAAAACTGTTTCCCCAGTGCATGCAGAAGCTACACTTTAACAACTCGCTGTGTCTTCGCTCATCAACCATCGAAATGTCTCTCAAGGCCTCTGCCCTCGGGCTCGCCGCCTTTCTGTCCGTTGTGTCATCCGCGGCCGTTGATGATGGCTGTAAGGCCTTATCTTCCAAATATCCCGACAGAACCTTTTTCCCTGGTTCAGACCGATACAAATTTGAGAATGAATGTGAGGTCATCCCGTCTCAAGCACAATCTAATGTCGCTAACAGAATGGAATGTGCAGACTCCTGGACTTCTACGACATACTTAGGACCATCTTGCATCTTTGCTCCGCAATGCACCGAAGATGTGCAGTTCGCGCTCCGGACTTTTCAAGAGCACCAGGTCCAATTTGCCATTCGATGTGGAGGTGCCATGCCCATTGACAACGCTGCCAACATCGGACCTGAGGGCATCATGATGGCTATGACGAATCTTAGCAGCATGGCTATCTCGGATGACCGCCAGACCGTCAAAATCGGAGCTGGTGTCACCTGGCCTCCACTGTATGGCTACCTAGATGAATTTGGTGTTACGGCCAACGGCATTCGCTCTGGTGATGGTGGAGTCGTTGGTGCCATTCTGGGAGGAGGGCCTTTCGGCTTTATGGCCTATGAATACGGAATGTCCAACATTGCTGCCTCTTTGGATGTAAGTTATATCGCGCAACAGTTCGTATGACGAATACGTTTAGCTGACCATTATTCAGTGCGTTCTTGCTGATGGAAGACTCGTAACGGCCAGTGCCGATGAGCATCCAGACCTATTCTGGGCGCTGGTCGGAGGTGGAAACAACTACTGCATTGTCACACAGGCTACTCTGAACACTATCCCAATCTCCTCCGCCCTTATCGGGACAGTCTCCTGGGGTACAGGTGTATCAGAGCAGTACATCAAGAGCGTGGAGCAGTTTGCACTCCACGGCGCAGAATACCCCAAGGCTTCCTTCGAGGGCCAAACCAGTGTGTCCAGCAACCAAGTAAAGCAAAATTTGGACCCTTTTTTTTACTTGGTTGACGGAACCCTTTGCTTGACTTGGTTTACTCGGCATCAGCGGCTTGATTTACTTGGTTGGTTGACATTACTCG
>JABCKD010001643.1:0-15219 GCA_013186415.1 Fusarium sp. NRRL 66088 | reverse complement strand
CCACCACTACACTCAGCCCTCGTCAACTGACACCGTTTGGTAGGCGCTTGATACCACACAGGCCGCACCCACCGCATCCACCAAACTAGCGCCACACCTTAGCACGTTTCTTGTCACGTTGTTGGGTGCCAATACGGGGTCTTTAAGCCCAAGAAGGTCAACGAGGATGAAGCTGGCAGCATCAGCATGGCAGAGAAATCGATTGACCTGTGACTAGTCCCGATGTCAATTTTCCGCCAACACACGAATGAAAAGTCTCCTAGAAGCATGCTCTTCTCAGGTTTGGTTTGGCAGATCTCCCGTCACCGGGCCGGGGACGATCGTCCCAAGAAGAACCGACCGGGCCGGCAATCTAGAAAGATGCGGTGAACCGACCGGCCTTGGCATAACCAAGGATAGCAAAGCATTTGAGTTGCAACATACAGTAACTACGTGCGTGCTACCGCAGTACAGTATGTACGAGGAGTATCGTGAGGCACACAGCTCTCTTGGGGTTGAGTGGAACGATATAACGACCCCCACTGAGTGACAGAGGACGCATGTGATGCAGAAAAGCAGTGATGGGCTTGCTTGGCTTGGAAACAGGTCGGCGAGTCGTGACAATGTTGATGTCTCACCAATGTCCTAGGAATTTGGGGATGGTTGGCCATGCTTGGAAGCATGGTGCAAGCCTCCAACAGGACAGGCCTTGCTGGAGATCATCGCCTCCGCCGACCAAGAAACGGGTCCAGGCCGATTTCTCCAGACCAGGTCAACCGCTGTTCGGGATTAAGCAACCGTCGAAGCAGGGACTGCACGGTCTTTAGTTTTCAATGCGCCAGCCACCAGCAACCACCCTTTATTGGAGGACACTCAAGAGTCCCAGCAACTATTCAGGAGCCTGGAACCTGGATTACCCATCGAGCAACGGACCCAAGGTTTAAACAGTCTGCAAACTGGAGGAGGTGAGGGCTTTGAGCAGGGCCTATGTCGTCTGTCTTGTTGAACTGGTGATCCACGGTCATCCCATCCAGGCCAACCAACTACGCAACAAAGTCGGGATCAATTGCTATATACAGCCAAGGATTGGCTCCATGCGCAAAGTATCTACCATGAACCACTCACTGGTGGTTTCTTTAGCGGCGTGCGAGCGCTTTCTGTCAACAAACCAAGATCTGCAGCCTTGACACGCCCTTGGGATCCTCTTTACCAGCGCGGTTCTGGACTTTTGTCAAGACGATCTGGCATGATGATCCACTACCTCGTTCAGATGATAATTCCGAATGCCATAGTCGACAACTTCAGTGCGATTGTCACGTAGCAGCACCGATGGCCCGAAGAAACAGGACATGATTGGCGCGGGTTGGTTCTGGGTACCCAATAGCCTCCTGAGGAAGGATGTGCCATTCAGATGGAAGGCAGTAAGAGACGAGATGTGGCTCGGGCGTTGGCCGAAGGCCAAGACCTTGATGAATGGCTGCTCACGGTTGATGCTCGCCGATGCCTACCCCAGACTCCCAGACTGGGGATGATCGACAAATGCCCATCGGAGGCGGGGCCGATTATTCACAGAATCGGCAGTGGTGTTGAAGAAGGAGGCCTGCAATGAGTGGGGGGCCGTGGGGAGCGGTGTGTGCGCCATCGGATATGTGTGGATGGCTTCATGCCGTGAGTGAAGCCAGAGACGACGTGGACCTGAATACGGCCCAAGGAACCACACCAGATGAACCAAGAGGAAGCACCATCCCGCTCACTTACATCATAGCAACAACACCGTTTGTCTCGAGACGCAGCAGCAGCAGCAGCAGCAGCAGCACCCGACACATGCGCAGGCAGATGCAGACGCAGACCTGAGGCCAAATTGCATCCAGGATCTACTCTGTGGCTTTTCATCCAGACGTTTTGTTCTCTGCGGTAGGTACTGTACAGTACAAGTACTGCAAATCCGCCATATACAGTCTCATTATTCGTCCGGCACTTGTCACCAGGCACACGAGATCCAATGGCGAGCGAAGCCGACCCACGCCCACCGGCCGGTACAGTAACCAGGCGCGTCTCTGAGGGCGGGCCTCCCCGTGGCATATTCGGGATGCGCGGTTGTCTGCAGGTGATTCGATGTCTGGTGGAGTACGGGGCACTTGGTCTCGTGCATCGTCACGGGGAGTAAATGGAGGGTGGCCAAACGGCCAGAATTGCCCGTGTTTCTATGTTTACAGGACATACACCCAGCTTCTGCTAATGCCGTGGTGAAGCGCCTTCGACCTTGTCGCAGCTCTCTCCTCTCTGCTTAATCCCGGAGGCTTGGAGGCGCTGTGTTGTGGGCGAGGGGTGGCATGGATGCGGCCGCCCCAGGTATGTATGGCTTCTGGGGCCGTGTTGTGTGATTCATGCGGGACACGAGTCAGATGTCGACAGGCTCCCCCCCAGGCGAGGCGAGAAGATGATGTTCACCAGGATCATATTCGCAAGGATCGGTCGCTACCGCAGCGCAATTGCGAGTTACAGATGATCAAGACTTGTTGTCATCCATCCATGGTGAACACAAGGTGAGTAATTCGTCTAGTCATTGCTCACCGGGTCTCGATCAGGGCAAAATCTCCCTTGTTCAGCGTCGCATCATGCCATCTCGAGGCACAAGAAAGGGGCATCCGGGTCAGAGGTAGAGTAGGTACGCAGAAAGGGTCCATGTTGAAGCAGGCCTAAACACTCGTGCAACTTGTACCGCGGCGAGCCCCTGAGAAACTGGCATTACATTGGATGCTCGAGCACTGTTCATGATATGAAGCTACATACGTTCCGTCCAAAACTCGATGTAACAACAATCTCGACAAGCTCTCGACCATTCGTCCACATACGAGATAGCAATCAGTCAAGAAGTTATACACATTTGCTCGTGACCCTCCAACATCAATCCAAAACTTCACCTGCGTCTCGATACAACCTCATCTTCTCTCCTGTCCACCAGCCTCTCCCCTTCGTCCACTGCTGCTCGTCCAGCGCTCAACTTTCTCCCATCAAGGCGCAAAGCCGTCCTGAGACCTCCTCCACTGCTCCCGCTGGCCATCGTCGCCGCCGTGGTGCTGCTCGGTGTCCGTGTCCCCCGCAGCTCATCCCGGCTTGCCTTGCGGAGCTTTCGTGTCTCCACATTGAGCCCCTGCGGCTTCTTGTGGCGATACGCAGCGGCAACGGGAGAGGCTTCGACCGCGGAGGCGGCCCGGAGCCGCTGCTGTGCCTGTGCTTGATCCAGGCGGTTGAGAGTGAGGTTGAGCTGGGATGGCGTTGGGAGAGGCGGAACTGGGGGTAGGGGGGACGAGAAGAGCGGCTCGGGGGCGTCGTCGATGAAGCTCTTCCAGCCAACAAGACTCTCCATGCTCTGTCGGCGGTCGAGGCCAGGGCTCTTTCGTTTGATATCCTCCCTGCTTCTGCTGCTCCCAAAAGAACCCTTACGACTTGACTTCCTTAGCGATGGCTTGCCCTTAAGATCCCGTTCTGCCTTTTCCCGGAAGTACGCCGCCCTTGCCTCCTTCTCTCGCTTGTCCTCGCGTTGCCCTGACAGCCACGGCGAGGAGCAGGGAAGCTGGGGGTCAAGGTCGTCAAACGGACGCCAGTTTGTGCGTGGAGTCGCCGGTGTTCGAGGAGTTGCAGGATTGCTGTGTTCGGACCGGACACGTTTGCGGAAGAGACTGCTGATGGCGGAGGATGGCGTTCGCGGTATAGGGGTGCTGCTTGGCTCGTCCGGAGCCGGGGTCTCACAGATGACAGTGGCTGCTTCGTCGTCGACAAACGCCGAGGACGAAGCTCCAGCTGAGGCAACGCCCTGCCGAGTCGAGGGGCCGGGGGTGTCGACGGGTACAGACTTCTGGGTTGGCCGTTGCTTCTTGAGTTTGATTGCTTGAGAGAAATCCTGCGTCGTAGTTGAAGGATAAAGCTCGCCATCATCCTTCTTCGCCGTGTCCTGCGTCCAGCCCGAACTTTCGGTCGAGTCTGACCATCTAGAAACATCGTGAGAACCTTCATGCCCATCGTTGCTCTCGTGTGAGAACTTCATGGCCCTTCGTGGCGTGGCCGTAATAGCTCTTTCTATATCCCTGAAAGCTGCCCTTTGTTGAGGACGACTCGGTACGTCAGGGAGACGCCTCATCGCTGGGGGTGCGTTATCATGACTTCTGCTGAGCTGGGCCTCGTTTAACTCTCGAAGGGGGTATCGGAGGCGTGCCTGGGTGTCCCGGAGGTTAAGCATCATTCTCGATCGAGGGAACGTCCCCCCCGTCGGTTGTTCTTCGTCGTGCTCTGGAGTGAAACCCGAGTGCCCTACTTGTGGCTCCATGTTGAACGAGGCTTTGCGATCCACGTTTCGTCGAGGCTGCGTCGGGGTTATGAGGGTAGATGATGAGCGTTGAAGACTTCGTTCTGGTGACTGATTTGGGTCCAGATGACTGCGCAGTTGACGTTGTAGTCTTCGGACTGTCTGGTCTTTCTCTGCCATCATACGGCTTTCCTCTGCCATTTCATCAGATTCGCGCTCACGTTCGTGCAAAGCGCCCACCCCAAGGATGCCAATCTCTGGAGACACATCCCCAGTCAAGGGATCAAAGAGCCCCGACCATCGACGATCCCCTTCCTCCTTGTTCTGCGGCTTGGGTCGGTTAATCTTCAAAGGCTCTGGTTGAAGAGCTGATATCATCGATTCAGCATCATCCCATAAATCCGCCGAGAGCCCCTGAGGCAGCTCGTCTTCCAGACTCTGAACTAGTTGTGCCTGATGAGAGTCCTCTGCACAGATCTGTCCACCAGCAGCTCCAATGACCCGCCGTGTGAGGGTGCCAGGTGTCATGCGCTGGGCTGGTTGGACAGCTATTGGGAAACGTGCAAGGGGACTTTGTGTGACGGTCGTCGTGATGGCGCAGACACTGTATTCGACCGTTTTGCCTCTGGCTCTGGGTGTTGCATGGTCCGAAGTAAGGAAACCTTCAGCGTGCAATCTCGATGTTTCTGGTGAAAGAGGGCAATATTCAAGGTCTCCTTGAAGTCGTTCGGGCTGTCCTTCCAGCTCTTCTGCGATATGTGCTGTTTCAACACGGATATCAGGCTTTGATGAAGACCCCGATCGATCTTGTAGTTCTCGACTCGAACCAGCATTGAAATCCGTTGGATTTACCAAAAATTGTTCAGGAGCCGTTTCTCGTGTCGTCGTCTCGTCATCACCATCGCTGATACTACTCTCAGAAGCTTGATCGGGTTCCATTGAGAGTAGGAACTTGCTCCCATCTTCCAGTTTCGTTTCATAACATGACAGTCTATCAATCTTCGAATCGGTAACAACTGCAATAGTCAGTCTCACAAATAGGTAGATGAGTACATGTGTGGATGTCTCACCATGCTGTTGGAGCGAAGTCGGGTCCAGCCCTTCCTGTACATCGACATTGGCCTCAAGGCTCGCCTCTTGAAGGGCGTTTGTCTCGGACAAGTTCGTCTCGTTTCCAATGTTGGCGAATGGAATATCCAAAAGAAGACCCCGCATATCGTCAAGATGGAGCGACAAACGCGGAAAGTTAACACTTGGGGGCTCCGGTCTAACCGTTGCCACTGACTCCGTATCAGACTCAGGTCCAGTTCCGCCTCCTGATCCCTCACGGCTGGCGTCGTTCCCAGGCGCCAGGTCTCGCCGGATACAGTCAGGTATCTGGGGGATAACGAGGAATGTCTCCCCACGAACCGACCAGTAACATCGTTTGCCGGGCTGAGGGAGCCCACAGGGCCGCTTTTCTCTCTCAGAGTTGGCCTTTTCGATCAAATAGAGCCGCGTGTATTCCATCGGCGAAAGACGAGGCTTACCCAGCTGATAGCTCACATCAGTGTCATCTTGTTGTGTCTGTGCTGTCGGCGAGACAATGTCGGGTAGAAGTTGATCCTCTGAGGGATCTTCGATCGCTTCCGTCAGCGGCTCAACTTCCAGAAGCGAGTCTCCGGTAACGCAAGATTGTGTTGCTGGTGCAGTTTTGAGAAGGGGGCATATAACCTCCAAGTCGTGACCTAAGTTTGAACCCAAAGCATCCGCGTCCGAACTCGTCTCGAGACATACGATCTTCGTTTTGAATACCCGTCGGTTCTTCGTAGAGACCGATCTGCTCAGAAGAGGAACACTCGCATGCTCAGCAATTGCCTGAAGAGAAGCCGGGTCGATATCCATCCCTTGTTTCAGTTCTGACCGAGAAATCATGTGCCTGAGAAACTTTTGTAGGACCTTGGGTGTCGTGGTGGTACTTAAAACAGAATCCGGAATCGGGGGGATAGGAGGAGCAGGAGACTCGGGTTCTTTCTTCCTGAAACGTTTTCCTTTCTTGGCCGGGGTCTTGCTGGCAGGCGTAGGGTTCTTTTTGTGGTCAGAATCATTCTCATCATCTTCATCATCCTCGCTGTCGAGACTGTACTACCATTCTCGGCTTTTGAGTTCTTTGGGTATGAGAAGGCCCAGCATGGATTTTTGGAGCGATGTCATGTCAAACTCGCGCGCGAGGGGATGCTGAAGGAACTCTGTTTTCGAGATATCGTCGGGATAACAGAGGATGGGAGGCGCATGCAAATCTCCAGCAAATCTAGCACCGTCTGTTTTGGCGGGAGAAAACTCTCGACCAGGCATGCCTTTGAGGAGGACATTGGGGACCGGGGGTGCTGAGGATGGAACGGGTGATGCTAAACCAGATCGCCTGACATCAAATGAAGAACTGGCACTGAAGGTTCCTTCAAAGCTCTGCGTGCGAGGAGAGCTGCTGAGGATTTGCCAAGAGTTGTGTGCTGTGCTTGCGCGCGATTTCAAAGAAGAAGATTCGGTAGATGGTGCTTCAGTCGGTACATCACTGGGCGGTCGTTGTCTCGGGATGCTCTCCCCAGCGGTACTCAGGATTGATGAGCAGATTTCTCCTAGCTTCTTGGTTTCTTCGTGATATCGGATGAGGGCGTCTCTGGCTTGGGGATATTCCGGGATCTCGCACCAGCAGAGCAACTTCGTTTGAATGGCCTGTTGGCGTTGCTGGGAAAAGGGATCCTGGGACATCAAATGCTCAAAGACGGCGAAGCGAATGCTATCGCGAAGGTTTGGTGAATACGGAGTCGGATCTCGATCATCTTGATCCTCGAGGCAAACAGCTGATGGAAAGAGGGCGTTGAGTAGCGCCATGATCTGGGGTATCTCCTTTCGCAGGTCGGCATCTTGGGTCAGTTCTTTGATGAGTATCTGCGAGTCCTGTCAGCGAGAGGCTCACTCTTTTGTGTCCATCCTTGCTTTACCCAACTTCGGAAACCGGCGTGAAATCGCTTGTACTTGGCAGAGGTTGTTCGATCAAGCTCTTCCAGAATATGAGGATGAATATCGTTGACGGGAGGAACCTCCAGTCCAGACTTTTTTGCCTCGATCACGCGGATGCGCTGAGCCTCTACTACGGCCTTTGCAGTTTCGACACGACGCAGACGATCAATTTCCATCGCATCCAGATACCCCAGTGCATCCATAGCACGAGCAGAATCGATCCCTCCATCCTCCGGGCGTCGGAAGACGTTGCGGATTACATCCTTGACCTTGTCTCGAAGGTTTGTGCCGTATTCGATACCTCTGGTAGTACGAATGGCGGGCCATGCTTCCTGGATTTTGGCCTGAAGAGCCCGGTCGTTGTCGAATGATAGGAGCCGGCGCTGCAAATCCCGGGCAAACCCACATTGGTGAGGGCTGAGATTGTCGTCCTCGTTGTTTGTCAGGCGAATAAGAGCTTCATACCCACTGCCCAGCCACCACTCTTCGAGTTCGGCAGCGAAAGGCGGCATCCCTTCTTTGCTGGCTATGCAGCGATGCTGGGGGCGGGCATTCGAGTGGATGGTAGTACGAAAGGGTGTAGCAAGGTTGTGAGGTTCAAGGAGCAGGATGAACAAGGCAGAGTAATGGTCGCCGAAATGAGTGGGTGGGGTAGAATCGCGGGTGAGGTTGCAGGTGAGAGAAGAAGTAGAGCGCTCCTGCTCCGGCTGTTTCTCACCTTCAGGCTCAGATGTCAGAGATTCACTGGAGAAAGTAAGCAAGTAGTGTCACTGTGTGTAGCAAATCTTAGCCTCTGCACGGTCATTGATTCGATGGCGCTTTTGCAGCGCGATTGGACTCATGGCGAGGTCGTTTGTTTGTTGTGTTTGGAGGTGAACAGCGTTTGTTGAAGTTGCATGCGGGAGGTCACGTGGGGTCCCATTGTCACCGCATTGCTACGACGGCTAAAAAGGGGCCACCAGTTGAAATCGGAGTTGGGCATTATTGCTGTGGGGGGGATCCTGCGAACAGGTAGCGAGATATCGCTTGCTACCTTACTATGCATTCGATGTTTGAATATTACGGCTGTTCTTGGATATGGCCCATTCGGAGACGCGCAAGCAGAAAGTTTAGGAACTTGAGCGTGGTTCGATGTTGATGTACCTCACATCCTTCCACGCAAGGCAGTATCCAAGGTTGACAAGCTGTTCCGTAGTAGGTAGTTACGCAATGCAAGGCGTTGACAACTCATCAAATTCTCCCTCTCTGGCTCAGCTGAGGTCATCTCGGGATTGTCGGTGACATTCACCCCATGAACCAACCTGACCCCCTGTCCTGCTGAATTTCGATTGACGAGGCCTCCGCCTGCTGGATCAAGTTGGCTTCCCCGCTCAACAGCGGCATCACAGTGGCCTTTTCAGCGCCCTGCCTCCCTAGCGCGGTCCTGACGGGGTCCTGACGGGTCCCTGGAGGGCAAAATCATGGCGGGCACATCCACATCAGTTAGAGGTGCAGTAGTGGTCGCCGAGTGCCTGGATCATGTCGTGCGCCAAGACCAGTCAAGGCCAGACTGAGCACAGCAGTCTGTCACTGCGCGAGGTACGTACCTGTTTACTTAGGTACCCTTTTTCTTAGTACAATTAGACGGGCCCGTCTGTTTCGTGCCACGACGCCCGTGAGTCTCTGCTCCCTTTTTCTCTTCCTTTGTCTGGGCCTCATCACGAAACTTCTTGACGGCACGGCACGTCAATTGAATACTGGGCTCTCCGCCGATGCTCCCAGTGAGCTTGTACAGCCAGCAGCTATGATTTTGCGGTATCCAGGTCGCCTGGTGCGACGCCTTAACGGGCAGGTCAGCTTCGGTCACTTGGCACCTTGGACTGGCCCGCGGGCCCGTCATTGGGGGCCAAGCGGTGCTACAAGCAGGCTGCGCTTTTCGACACAGAGCGGCAAAAGAAGAGGTATGTATGGATGCTGATTTGTGTGTTTCTGCACATTCTATTTTTGTTATGAGCAATTGTGCTTTTCTGGGGCCGTGGTTGCATATTCGTTCTGCATTTGCCGCCTCGTTCAGGGGTCCAGAACCGGCATCTGGCTTCTACCCCGTCCGGCATCAACACGAGCCGTCACTGAGATCGGCTTATGGCTTACATGGCGGTGCTCAGTCTGCACCTCCATGCAATCCACGAGCCGTGTTTCTAAGCTGCAATACTTGGATCTTTGCCCAAATGTCTGTCAATGGCTGGTCCATTCTTAAGATCCACGGCCTCGCACAAGCATAGCATACATGGGCTACCATCCATGCCATTTCCTTAACTTTACCATATGGCAATGATCAACGTCCAATGCCGAGCAATAACTGACATGGGCAAATAGAAGAAATCCCCGAAGATGCGCAGGGCCAGCAAGGCCCTAACTTCCCTGGAGAGCCCACCCTGCTGGCCAAGATGGGAGAGTCGGCGGCCACGACTTTTGCATCCATACTGGTGCTGGGCCTCGGCTTTGCGGCTGCCGGTTACATCTATCACAAGAGTTACAAGATGATTGTCCTCTCCAAGATGACCAATGCTTTTGAGCCTGGTGATCCCGTCCTCGAGCTGGCCGCCATTGGCAAGGATGTCCCTCATCAACCTGGTGGTTCCAGTGAGCACTGGATACCCCGTCCAGAGCAACAGCGTATTGACGATATTGTCATGGGACGCAATGTTGGACATTACCACCTTTTGATAGGCGACAAGGGTTCTGGTAAAAGCAGCATGTTGATTGACGCAATGCGCAAGAACGATGGTGACGGCGTTGCCATGTTCGAGGCACACGCCGACCTCGAGATTTTCAGGATCCGCCTCGGCAAGGCTCTCGACTATGAGTACCATGAGGACTACATCGGAGGATACTTCAGCGAGAGGGGTCCACGTGAATCCACGGCCTTGCTTGACATTGAACGCGCCCTCAACAAGTTGGAAAAGGTTGCTATGCAGAAGCGACGAGAAAGGGGCAAGCCATTGGTCGTCATTGTTAATCAGATGCATCTCCTTCGCAACGATGAAGATGGGCGAGATCTTATTGAGCTCCTACAACAGCGGGCTGAGCAATGGGCAGCCGCTAGCCTGGTCACGATGGTCTTCAATTCTGACGACTATTGGATCTACGAGCGTCTGAAGCAGTTGGCCACCAGGATGGAGGTCCTCCCTGTCACCGACCTGCCCAAGCAGCAGGCCATTTCAGCCCTCCAGAGGTATCGTCAAAGATATTTCAAGGAAAATCTTGACAGTGCGATACTTGAGGAGATTTATGACAAGGTCGGTGGTCGTCTAAGCTTCTTAAACCGAGTGGCCAAGAGCAGAGATATGCTTGGAACCTGCGAGAAGATCAAGGACATTGAGAAAAGATGGTTCCTCAACCAATGCTGGATTCTCGGTCCTGAAATGGATGACGATGTTATGGATCAGCAGAAGTGGGCTGTAAGTCGAGATCATGTCTGATTGACCTGGATTTGACATTGACAATTGTATAGGCTGCTGCTATGTGTCTGGCCAAAGCTCTAGTCGACAAGGAAGAGGAGATGGCACAAACCTACGACTCCGATGTCGGCCATATCCTTCCCACATACCCCTTCCATATTGCTCAGCAGATCATGACGAGATGCGACTTTATCCGAGAGCTCGACAGCCTGAACCTGTTCAGCATCACCAGCCAGGCGGATGTGCGCGCAAGCAGCGTTCCGATGCACCGAGCTTTCAAGGAGATCTGTGCCGAGCCCGGCTTTGAGAAACATCTGGAGGGTACTATCCAGAGAATTGCCGACATTGAGAGTTTGGGCCGAACTCGCGAGCTGGTGGCCAAGGACTTGGTTCTGGGCGGCCAGTACGAGATCGAGCAGAACCGAAAGGGCATTACGGTGAAGCTCAAGGAGGCGGAGAAGGAAGACGATTAAACGCCTTCATGATTACCATTACCCTGGTCACGTTCCTTTGGAGAGAAGTCAAGACTAATGACGTTGTTCCTTTGTATTTGAATGGATGGTTTGGGAAAAGCCGGGTCTCTCTGGAAACGGCTGGGAGAAGAGGTGAAAAGGCGCTGGTGGATGACTTTGGTCTCTGGTGAAGCGACCTGTACAACAAACAGCTAACAGCATAGATTTCTTTGGCTCATGTCGACACAACTGTCAAATTTTCTAGAGTACTCGTAATGTTTAACAAGAAGTTATTCTGTAGTAAACCCTCAATCGTATCATCTCATTTACCTTGGGAGCTCTGGCAACGGATCTAGTTGAATTGATGCCTGACCCACAAGGCATCAACCCCTGGTTGTCACCAAAAACGCCAAACACTGCAGCTCGCCTCGCCTCAGGGTAAACGCGCTGCCAGTTTTTTTCCTGCAGCCCCACACCCTTTTTCCAAATCTCCTTACCCTACACATGTCCTCTTCGCGCCTACTCTGAACAAGAGAAAAGACATCGACGCCTACAAGCTCATCGATGTCGTCCAACGGCGCTGGCAATAGCAAGTGGCCTGATTTCCGGCTTGCGTCGACCCTCTGGTCCCTTATGGGCTCACCGTCCAACGGGCCAGATAAGCAAACTCCCACCGACCGTGCCGAGAATCACGACCACGACCGCGAGCAGCACCGAGAGAAGAACCCAGACGCCGACCGCGACGGCGAGTTGCAAGAGTCGTTTACACCCGCCCAACCGATGATGGATCCCGAAGAGCAGGCAATTGACGGCCTGGGCGGCTTCGATGGCTTCGAGCACGACCCCCAGGTCGAAACAGAGGAAGGCGCGCAAGAAGACGATTTTGGCGCGCTCGAGATGTTCGACAGCAACGCTGCACAAGCTCCCTACTCCTCGCAAGTAAACGACGCGTCTTTTGACAACCGGGCCCCCGAGGCGATCATGGATGATGATACACCTTCATCCCAGAACCGAAAAACCAAACGCGACAAGAAGGAGCGCAAGAAGAAGGGAACCACCACCGACAGTGCATCTCCCCAGATCCCGACCGAGGAAGAGTCTTCACGCAAGCCCAGAAAGTCCAAGAGAAAGGCTGCCTCACCAGTCGAGATCCCTGATAGCCTCGGCGAAAACAATGCATCAGCTGCCGACCAGCTTCAGCTCCAAGAAACCGCAGCCATCGAGCTAAACGAAGAAAATGCAGTCCCTGCTACACAGCCAAAGCGCAAGCGCAAGTCCTCTGATTCCTCTGATGGAAAGCAACGCAAGAAGCGGAAGCCCCATGATGACGAGGCCGAGTCCCAAGACGTCGTACAGGGAACACAGGAAGAGCCTGTGTCGGCTGAGCAAACTAACGGCCGTGATGCTCAGGCCTCCTCATTTCTACGCACCAGAAACGCGTCTCGTGCGGATGCAATCTATGACGACATTTCAGACGGCACTCCCAATTCACCTAGCGATGCTCGCCTACAGCTACGTGATGCTCGTTCACGGGAGGGTAGTGCCCCCGCCAACGCACACGATGAGATGGATGTCGATGCTCCCGTCTCTCAACAAAACCCTGGCGATGTCACCGATCGAGATCTGGGCACCGACTCATATGCACTTAACGGCTCCACCAGCGCTGCTGACCATGATGTCGAGAACCTGGCCAGAGAAGCATGGAATGAGCATGTCAATGGGCAAACCCAGCCTGAAAGTCAAGACCCGTATAGCCAGCCAGATATGGAGATACCAACTTCAGCTCAGCGTCCCCAAGCTCACGATGTCTACGACGTTCCTGGCAGCCCCATCCACCAGACTCCCCATCCACCCAGCAGCGCCCCTAAGAGAACGCGGTCTTCGGCCAAGGGTTCTTCAAAGAAGGCCAAGCCCACATACTTTGAAAAGTCACCATCTCCAGAAGTGCAGCAAGATGGACTTGCTCCCCTACCATCACCTTCTGCCATGACACCCAAGCCTCGAGCCCGAGCTAAGAGGGCCACAAGACGTAAGAAGGTCGAGCCCCAGTCATCCCAGCCCATGCCAGATGGCGATGAGGAGGGTGAAGAGAGCAGTCAAGCGCGTCGCAACCGAATGTCTGGTTTCACCCAGGGTCGCTTCAGCGATCAAGAGCTTGGTCGCATCGCGCAAGCAGTTGAGAGCTACCGGGTAGAACACGACATGCTCCAGTACCAGCTCAACGAGATGATCCACGCCCCTGGAGGCACAACTGCCGGTGATGAGCATGCTGCCCTCTGGGCACGCATCTTTGAGACTTGCCCAGACCGACACCGACAAAAGATTATCAACATTACCCGCAAGAAATTCCACAACTTTGTTGCTCGTGGTACCTGGACTGTTGAGCAAGACACCGAACTTCGTGACCTGATCGAGATCCATGGCACAAAGTGGTCCAAGATTGCTGGTATCATCAACCGCCACCCTGAAGATCTTCGAGATCGTTACCGCAATTACATTGTCTGTGGAGACGCCCAGCGAAAGGATGCTTGGGACGAGACAGAGGAGGGCAACCTCACACAGTATGTGATGGAAGCTATGGGCGCCATTGACGAATTGCGACGCATCCAGCCATCCCGTGAGCTGCTTAAGAAGCCTTACGAGGAGCTCGTCGATTGGCAAAACATCAGTGAGCGTATGATGAGAACACGAAGCCGACTTCAATGCATCACCAAGTGGAAGGCCATGAACATCAAGACCCATGGTAAGGACAAACTGGTATCCACTCAGCCAGATGCTCCCATCACGTTCCGTCTGGAGAAGGCCCGTCGACAGATCAGCTCGATGCCCGAGGAGGAACGCTACCGCATGATCATGGCGATCCAAGGCTCACCCGCCATGGAGGAAGCAAAGATCCCCTGGCAACGATTGGTTGACAAGCGATTCCGTAACAGCTGGCATCGTCCTACCCAGATGCTTCTGTGGCGACGTCTCAAACAGACCGTTCCCAATTGGCAGGAGAAGAGCGTGCGAGACTGCGCTCAGTTTCTCACAGATGTCTACAGCCAGACCGGCCAGCTTCCCAACGTCGATGATGACCATTTCGACGACTCCGATGAGATGACGTTTTTGAACACTATTCCTAAGGCCACCGTCCCCGGCTCACAACACTCGAACCACCACAATGCCAATCCCGTTAGTGACGCTTTCGTTCCCGAGGCGGAAGACGTCGAGCCCCAGCTGGGCGAATACCCCCTTCCTGATGAGAATGAGAATATCCAGCCCGACCTGCCGATCGAGCCAATGGACCATGTCGAATCTTCTGTGCCCATGGCCATGATGGAACCTGCCGCTCCCGTTGCACCTATTGCGCCGATAGAATCCGCCGACATCGACATGGTTGATCCAGCTCTTGCCATGGAACCCATGGAGGCGATTGAGGCTGCACAACCCGTGGAGGTTGCAGAGACGGCTCAGCCCGAGGAGACTGTTCAACCCGAGGAGCCCGCTGAGACGGTCGATTTTGTCGAGCCCGCTCCTCCCAAGGCCACTCGCACTGCGAAGAGGACGGGAATGGGCAGGGCAAAGGCACCAAAGGCCCCCAAGGCTCCTCGCAAGTCGACAGCCAAGTCCACCCCCGCCAAGCCTACTCCTGCCAAGCGAAGCTCTCGGCGCCACACAGCTGCCTACGAGGACCCTACTGAGGTTACTGCAGAGGCCGAGGCACCAAAGGCTGCGGAACCGCGACTGCGCAAGAGAAGGATCCTCTCCAGGTTCCGCTCTATCAACGCCACCGAAGAGGTCGATCCCAACGATTCGGATAGCGTGATGGATGATATGGAGGATCTTCCTGCTCGTGTCGCTGTCTAATGAATGACGGATAATGGTGTAGAGGGCACGAAAGGGGATGTGAGTGCCTACTTTGAGGATCAAGAGGTCATAGATTTTTGGACCGGATTCAGATGGGGACTATCATAGCATGCATGTATGAGTAGCCACAGCGAGGGATGTTAGCGGAGAGCTAGGCGTGTAATTAGAGGTCTCTCAGAGTTGCTGCACTCTG
>JABCKD010001640.1:0-12544 GCA_013186415.1 Fusarium sp. NRRL 66088 | reverse complement strand
GTGGTATTCCAGGCGACTCTAGCAAACGTTAGTGGACGATGCCCGCTGGAGCAAGGCTATGAGATGCTGATGCCCCTGCTACTTGGCGGGTCCCCCTTGGATGCCGCGGCTCAGCAGCGTTCACGTCTCTCGCCCGAGACCTTGATTCCCCCTGCTCAAAGCCCCGTGATGTTAGATTTCTGGCCTCTTTTTTTTTTCTTGTCTAGGTAGTGGGGCATCAAACTGCGGGCAAAGAGTTTCGACAGCAACCCGACGTAATTGCAGCATCTGGTGGGGCGTCCCAACTGCCATGGATTACAAGCTTGGCCTGACCCTCTTTCACTCTGTCGAGCCCTTGACGATGCAGATACCGGTGAGGGCAGTTGCTTCTTTGGGACGGAATAGCGCAGTGTCAGTTCCGCACAGCGTGGATCTATTCCTCCTTCGTTTTCGTATCAGCCCCCATCCCGTCTAGAAAGCGAGCAAACAAACTTGCTTATCCGAGGATGCCGCTGTGCGAAAGAGGTTGTCTGATGAGATTCTGCAGGCTGCCGGGAGGTTTTACCGTATCGGTTCAACGGCACATGGGAACTTCGGTGTGTTTGGAGGGCCGGCTGAAGAAATCCTGCAGGTTATACAAGTGGATAACTGGCTATCGAAATTATTCAACAAATGCCAAGCAAATAGCATCGCAAGCTATTCTTCTTTGACCAGTGCTTTGTTTCTTTCATCATTATCTTTTTCACGTGTCCTGGAGAGTCTCAGAGTCCTCGGTGGCAGGTAACCCGCTAATCTAGGGTTCATGGTGAAGCAGTTGAAATCTCAGATACTGGCGGGAGACATGGTGCTAAGCGAGAGCATTAGCAATTGAAACCCTTTCACTGGGTGGTCTTATCGAGCATGTCCATTCTTGGCACACTGAGCATGAATGACGGACTGCTGGTTCGTGTATCATGCTTCATGTTGACTCGAGCATTGACAGGAAGTCTTGAGGTGGCCAACTCATCCAGAGCTAGTGACAATGACAAGTCATCAAAGCAATTTCATACATGGGCGGTGACACCCAATGATAGCAGTATACAAGATGCAATATCTCTCCAGAATGTGTCCTCTATCTCAAATCTCCTCAAGGTCATGTTGATACTACTTTCAACCCCAGTGACCTTCTTTGCCCTAAGATGCTCATCCATGTCCCTGTCTCTTTGTCGTCATGGCTTTCCACCACCTTGGGCGGACCCCACCGGGTGACAAGGCTGAAGGCGCCCCACAGTTTTTCTCAGAAGCCGACAGCCTTGCGCAAAAAAAGGTCCGTGGGGGGAATTGATTGACTCACTCATACTCTGAAGCTGCACTGCACAGCTTTGCTCTGTTCAACAACGCCCAGTCTCGACTCGGAAGTAGCGCCGCATTCGACATCTATTACCTTGGAATCTAATAGATCTCATCAAAGACTTTGAAACGGTTGCCAAGTCTTTAACGAGATTCACGACTTTCCTCGCCGTCGATACCCCTCCAACTTGTGTGCACCCCGCGAAGCAGACATCCCACACCACATCCCCCAGCTTGCGCTAGCTGCAACACACTCCAGACGCTCCTCGACATGGCCCCTCACCCAACGGGCTTCGCACCCGATCTCGAGAAATATCTCAAGTCTCTCAAGGGCCAGCCATTGGAGGCCTCGGTCGAGAGCCTCATCTCGTGAGCCACATGAACATTCCATTGTGCCGTGCCATTCGTTGCTAAACATTTGCGAACCGCATCAGACTTCTCAAGCGACGCCAGATCAAGGGCTCAGAGCCCTGCGCAGTTGCAACAGCCCATATCCTTCTCCAGGTCGTCGCCCGCTCGAAATGGTTCAACGTTGACGGCCTCATCGATAATGTGTCGAGGATCGGCCGTCGCCTCGTCGAGGCCCAGCCGAAGGAACTTGTCATTGCCAACATTGTGCGGCGAGTCCTAGGTCTTATCCGCGACGAAGCCGCCGAGGACAGAAACGACGCAGCCTCTGAGACTCCCAGCGAAGCTCAGGCGACCCCGACCGACGCTGTTCCGAACCCAGACGCTCTGGCCCACCAGTGGCCTCCCTCGACATATGCGAAGCAAGATTCCGCTGGCGACTACATCACCAACAGCGCCAAGCCTCCACCCCCTCGACCTGGACCCTTGTCCTCCTACAGCTCTGTCAACGTTCCCAAGACCCTTTTCCACCTTCTCTCAGTTTCGTCACCCAGCGATGCCGACCCTAATATCCAGGGATCACCCCTGGGTCTCTCAGGAGCGTCTACACCTTCATGGAAGGCCCCCACTGCTCAGATGCACTCTTTGAGATCCGAGGTCATTGACGGTATTGAGGAGATTAAGGATGAAATCAGCCAGGTCGATGACCAGATTGCGGCTTTGGCCGAAGTTCAGATTCACCCCGGAGACTACGTCCTCGTACACCAGCCTTCGCCAACTGTGGAACGCTTTATCCTGCGCGCGGCTCTTAAGCGTCGGTTTACAGTCCTCATCGCCACCGAGCCTCCTCGGAAAGAGACATCTGAGGTCCAGCACGCTTCATTTAGAAAGAAGCTTGCATCTGCTGGGATTTCTGTCATCAATATCATGAACGGAGGGCTTATGGCGTACATGTCACGGGTGGACAAGGTGATTATTGGTGCGAGGGCTGTTGTTGCCAACGGTGGCGTTGTTGCCGATGCAGGCGCTGCAGCAGTCGCTCGAGCAGCCAAGGAGCAGGGTAATGCCGTGATTGTCCTCAGCGGCGTGTACAAGCTGAGCCCAGAGAACCCCTTTAACGAGGAGTCTCTGATCGAGTGGGGAGACTCGGCCAGCTTTATCAACTTTGCGGATGGACCCATGGTGAGCGGTGTTGAGATCCGGACAGCGGTGACTGAGCTGGTTCCCCCTGAGCTCATCGACACCTACATCACCAATCTGTAAGTGACCCATGTGATGATTATCCTCGAGATTGATGCTAACAGTATGACAGGGGCACGCATTCAAGAGACCACCTGTCGGTCCTCATCGCGGACCATTACAAGCAGGAGGATGTCGACTTTCACCTATGGAGCAGCGGGTGATGGGTGCATGTGCAGTTGAAAAAGAAGAATGTGTAAAAAGTTGATTGCGATCTATGTCTCGGCGTTTGAGCGAGATTCATGATGATGCGTGAATGGGTGAAATGGAAACAAAGCGAGTTGAGGTAATCGAGAGTACCTCGAATGTGATGATTTGATGCCTCCTGGAAGCCGGGGTCCTTTCAGCCCTGCTAGATGTCATTTTGGGCATAAGATGCATAAGATGGCGTGGAATGAAGCATGACGAATGTTGGGAGATGAAGCGTCGTCTCCAACTACCCAGACGGTTTAGCCAAGCCTACTATGAACAAACCACTAACACATCAACAAAGTAATCCACGACATGCCACGAAAGACAATACGCAAAATAGAGGCCAACAGGCATGGCAAGGCACCCTCTAGGGCTGATTCACTCATCACCGCCCCTCGGCAAGCCGGCAGCTAGTTGGCGGCCTGGCTCTCGGCCGCGTCAGCAGCGAGCGGCGATTGGATAGTGACCTCTAGTGAGGAGTCATAGGGCTGGACTCACTGGAGGGGGATGCGAATGCGACTTGCGTAACCCCTGCAACCTGCCTCAGACCAACTGATGGGGGATATTATTGAACCAGTCAGGGATCTTTTGGGCCGTATTTCTCGGATATCCGAGCTGCGGCCAAAGAAAAAGGTGCGGCGCCATGTTCAAGGTTAAATCAAACAATGATGCCACCTCGGCCGAGGCAGCCATTTCATCACACATTACAGTCTGTCTGTTTGACATGGGTATTCGAGAGGTTCTGTAGCGTCTGACCCGACTTCTTATATCATTGGCCCGCCCCTGCAACAGCAGAGAATCTCCCTCCTTCACACCACAACACCTTCACTCTCACACACGACAGCCAGCCATCATGGCAGCAGCTCCATCATCGACATCAAACATGGCCTCTAATCCTCATGTTGCCGTCGATCACGACAACGACGACGCTCCGCCGCCTTACTCAGAGACAGATATTTACTCCACCACTTCTGGACCGCCCCGATCGCCACTCTCGGCATCCGGCCCCGCTCATCCCGGCGACGACGCCGCATCCCGGATATCCTCCACCTCCACCACCGACCCTGTGATCTTCACCCCTCCGCTCACGCCAAACACCGTCAACCCCAGCACACCTACTCAGCAGCCCATCCAAGTGCCTCCTTCCCCAAGCGCCGCCCTCTACTTTGAAGGCCGCGACATTCCCGTCTCTACTCCTCGCCCGGCACCGAGGTTGTACACAGTTGCCGTTAAGCCCAGCTCGGTTCCTGAAGATCTACCCTACCCGCTGGATTGGGCTCCTCTCTACGACATTACGCACCAAGATTGGGCGACATTTGTCAACTATCTCCTCCCAGACCATGCTTCTGTAACAAACGAGGCCATTCTCGGCGAGAAGGGCAAGGGAATTGACGAAGGTTCCGACATCAAGTCGGAAAAGCAGGCTGCCGATCCAACTGACGCCATTCGCAAACGGGCAGAGGTTGAAGCAACGGTACAGCAATGGAACGACGGCTTCTTTGCGCCCAGAAACGTGAGAGTGCAGCTTCAGGCTGAAGAGCAGCCTCACATGCCAGGAGGCTGGGATACAGCATTCGACGGACCATCAGCACCAGCAGAAGCCGGGCCTTCCAGTCAAAGAGAAGCCGGTCCATCAAACCAAGCCGGACCGCGAGCAGCATGGGGAAACGGATGGTGGGGTGGTCTCAAGGTCGGCAACGATAGCATCCGGTGGAAGGACAGCATCGTGGCCGACAGCAACGGCCTGCGGATCGGGAACTTGGTCATGGACGGCAACGGAATCCGCATGAACGGTAGAGATCCGGGAGCGCCTTTTGGACACGGGGAGCCGAGCCGTGGCTTCTGTCCACCGGGACAGAGAGGAAGGACGAGGTCTCGTGGTGATGGGCCTCCTTTCGGACATGGCCATCCCTATTTTCATCCAGGCTCCTTCGACGCCATTGGAGCTCCTATCTACCCTGGCCAGCCTGAACAGCGCAAATCTCGCTCTCGCTCTTCTTCTTCCTCTTCATCTTCTTCATCTTGCTCCTCCAACAGCTCCGGTTCCATCGGCTCTCTTCCAGACTATGACGACGTAAAGGACCAGCAACTCCCTCTTTACCTCGCACGACTCGAGGAATGGGTAGCCCGTCCAGGCGAGATGCGCACCAAGTCAGACGTGAAGCAGCTCAAGGCCGAGCTCAAGGCCTCCAAGACCAACCCCGTAGATCCCACCCTCGACCGCAAGGCGCTCAAGGCACAGATCAAGGCTCTATCGCAGCAGTGGCGCGCACTAAAGCGACAGCAGAAGAAGGAGCGCAGAGAAAGGAGGAGGGATCTCAAGAAGAGAAGAAGAGCAGAGAAGCGGGAGAGAAGACAGCAGAAGAGAGAGATGAAGAGAGCCCAAAAGGAACACCGAAGAGGTCACGCCGGTCCACCACCAGTCCCTCATGTTCCCCATATCCCCCCCATGCCCGCTGTCCCAGGAGTCAACGTGCCGCCACCTTTTGGTGGCCCTGCTTGCTCACCATGGGGTAGACCATCAAGAGGCGGTCGTGGATGTCACGGAGGTCCAGGCCGGGGTGGCTTCTTTGGAGGCCCAGGTCCTTGGGGCAGGGGGGGTCAAAGAGGATGGGGTGGTCACCATGATCCTCTCGGTGCCAACGGACCACTTGGTGCCAACGGTCCCCTCGGTCCAAATGGACCCCTAGGTCCCAACGGGCCTCTAGGTTCTAATGGACCTTTGGGACCAAACGGCCCTCTGGGTGCAAATGGACCCCTAGGACCGAACGGACCACTAGGCCCCGGTGGTATCTTTGGTGGTCGCCGGTCAGTTGACACCCGAGGTGGTCCGTTTCCCGGGGCCTGGCCAGAAGAGTCCAGTCAAGATGGCGACATCCCACCACCAGGCATCGCCTCTGCGGCAAAATACAAGACGGCAGCGGGGCTCGAGACGGAAATAGAGGCTAAACTGAAGGATCTCGAGAGCAGGGACGTGACTGAGGGTGAACGTCGGGCACTACAGAAGGAGATTGAGGCGTTGACGGAAAAGTTGGACAATGTTAGGTTTGAGGCTGATGAAGCGTATGCAAGAGAGCTGGCTCAGAATATTGAGTCTTGATGTGGATGAGAGGTTATATCAGAGCCAGACTGGATAGTCTTTTTTATCATCTATGCTATGTAGGATAGTTCACCACTTACGATATAATGTATACAACGCCCATGAGCGTAAATGATACCATGAAATATCATATCATCAAACGTTTTTTCCCCGTTCGTCATTGTGCTTCCACACAACTTTTGTCTATCCCTCTATATTATGTACAATACGCCTGCCTCCCTTCTTTACCCTTCTCAATGCTTCGACTCGTCCTTTTCCACCAACGCACCAACGCCAAGTCCCCTCCCCACAGCAACCTTGATCTTCTTCTTCTTCTTATCAGCCTCAGGGTCTCTGCCAACCTCACCCACGGCATCACCCTCATCGTCGTGCTCGTCAGCCTCGTCCTCGATGGCCTTGTCGACCTGGGCCTTGATGCCGTCGAGGTCGAGACGCATGCAGAACGCATCCTCCCCGTCGGCGTAGTACTTTGACTCTGTCTTTTCGTTCTTGAAGCCTAGGGTGTCCTCGTAGAGGTGGCGGGCTGCGGCGTTGGAGACGCGGACGTGGAGGGAGACGTACTTGGCCTGGAATGTCTCGACCATAGCGAGCTCTAGATATGGTCAGCGGGTTTTCTAAAATACCCCGTCCAGAAGGGTATATACGCACGGCTCTGTCGCATCAGCTTCTCCGCAATACCCAACCGTCGGTGTGTCCGCATGACGCTCAGACTGGTGATGTGGCCATGCTGGACACCGTCCGTAGGCTCCTCCTCCATCTTTGCGAGGACATATCCGACGATCTTGGGGTACTCGTAAGGGTTCTTCTTGGGACGCGAGACATCGACGGCGACGTAGCTGAGCTGGGGCCACGAGAGGGCGTGGTAGAGGTAGTACTTGAGGAAGTAGTTCTCGGGGAGGTTCTCGAGGTTGGCGTGCTGGATGAGGGGAAGGTCCGCACTGGTTAGGACGCGGATATCCATGGCTGCGGCTGTAGTAGAAGTGTCTGTCTGTCGGTGTACAAGGGTTTCGGTCTGCTTGATGAATGAATGAGGCTCAACGGAGCTTGGCCCACCTCATGGATTCAATGATTGACTGGCTGGCCTCTCTGTATCTCTCAATCCGCCCGAGGGTCCCAATTTTTGCGGTGCCCCTCCCTCCATCGGAGGTCGGCATTCAACCCCGCCGAAGTATATGCGATAGGTACCCCCCGCCATAACGACAGCCGACGGGACACAACACTACACCACAGCGGAGTCTCTCCACTGAAACCTCACAGCTTCACTGGAGCGCGTTTAAACACTCGAGTGACCACCTGACCCCGAAAGAGGAAATTACCTCTCCATGGAGAGACAGCCGCACCTCTCAAGACCTACCTACCGACAGACAACCTAACCAGCCACGGGATGACAATCCCGGGCCCGGGAGAGGATATCTCGTGCTAGATCGTCATTGGCGCGCAAGAAGTAAACGTAGGTTGGCAGGTGGGGGAAAAGTTGTGGTTTTGCCGGTGATTTTTACGCTTCTGCTTCGCTTTTCATGGCCACGAGGTCCCTTTTTTTTCTCTCGTGAGGCGGCGGGGTCTTCATGAGGAGGATGGCATGAGGATGGGAGGGAGGTATATAAGGAGCATGTGCCTGGTAGTTTGTCTCTTGAATAGAACGGTTTCTGGTGTTACTTGGATATACTCAATTCCTCTTGTCTAACCTTCAACACCATCTCACATATCATCACAATGGCTCTCCCTCTTGCTGGCAAGCTCGCCGTCGTCACTGGCGCCGCCGGAAGTACTTATGCGCCCAATTGACAACTCTCAACTATTGACTGACCACTCCCAGCCATCGGTTCGGCCATCTCCAAGGCCCTCGCCGCCCGCGGCGCAGACCTCATCCTCGGCTATGCCTCTGCCGGCTCCGCCGATGACACAGTTCGCCTGGCCGACGAGCTATCCTCCAAGTACTCCATCAAGGCCGTACCCCTCGAGGCCGACCTCGGCACCACCACCGGCGGCGCCAGACTCATCTCGCAAGCCGTCGAGATCTTCAACCCTCTCCGCATCGACATCCTCGTCAACAGCGCCGGTGTCGCCCTCAACGACAAGCTCCCCGACATCAAGCCCCAGGACTTCAACACCAGCTTCGATGTCAACGTTAGGGGTCCTCTGTTGCTCGTGCAGGCTGTTCAGCCCTACCTCCCCAACGACCGCTCCGGCCGCATCATCAACCTCAGCAGTGTGAGCTCCAGTCTGGGTTTCGTCGGACAGAGTGTCTATGGCGGTACCAAGGCGGCTCTCGAGGCCATGACAAAGACCTGGGCTCGTGAGCTCAGCGAGAACTGCACCGTCAACGCCATCAACCCCGGTCCCGTCCGCTCCGAGATGTACTCTCGCAACTCGGATGAGTTCAAGCGTCTCGTCAAGCCCTTCATCCAAAACGCTCCCCTCATGGCTGTGCGCCCTGGTGTTGACGACCCCGCCATCGTCGAGGAGGCCAAGACGACCGGTGGCCGTGCTGGTGAGGCTGATGAGGTTGCAGCAGTCGTCGCCATGCTTGCTGGTCCCGAGAGTTCGTGGATCACCGGCCAGGTCATCTGTGCCAACGGCGGAATGATCTTTGGTATGCAATAGACGACGAATGGATTCATGAGCATAGAGCGCAGGGCGTTGGATCACGGATGGTTTCAATAGAGGGTAGCTTTTGCATCAAAAACATTCAAATTGACAAATATTGAACTTGACAAACCTAATTGGTTCAAAGTTTCCATCTTGTTATAGCATCTTATGTTTCTTCATTGTTCAATAACAAAATTGTGAGTGTGACGATTGTTAGTACGGAGTAGATGCCCCGCCATTAGCCGGGCGGTGACGCAAATTCTGCCGTCCTCACTCAACTCACTTACAAATCCACAACCCCAAGAGTCAGCAACTCAGCATTAATCACAATGGAAACAAGAAACGACACATCCGATCCCTTCGAGGACGTCCTCAACCTCGAGGAGCGCTTCTACTCAGAAGGCTACCAACTAGGTCTCAAGGATGGCATCAAAGCGGGCCGCATCGAAGGCCGATCCTTTGGCATGGAGAAGGGTTTCGAAAAGTTCCTCGAGAGCGGCCGCTTGGCAGGAAAGGCTATTGTCTGGGCAAACCGTATGCCACCGAAAGATGGAACCAGCTCGACCTGCACATTACCACCACTGCCGAGGAATGCAAGGTTGGAGAAGAACGTAAACACCTTGTACGCTCTCGTCGAGCCAGACACGCTCTCGACGGAAAACTCGGATGATGCGGTTCAAGACTTTGACGACCGTATCAAGAGGGCGCAGGGAAAGGCCAAGATTGTTGAACGAATGGCGGGTGGTAGTGGTGGGAGGGAGTCGTCTGGGCCATCTTCAACACCCGAAATATAATCGACCAACAACCAGGGATCGGAGTTTGGACTGGCAGGAATCTGAGAGCCTGAATACACTAAAAGCCGGGAGTTTGGGATGATAGAGCATGAAAAAGGAAATCATCTGCATTGTCAATGGAAATTTCTATACCCTTCACTGCCTCGTAATTGTGTACACAGCATCTTCCTTCGCTTCTAATTTACTTGAACGACCTGCAAGGGTATCTGCAAACTGTTAGCTCATCCATTCTATCATTTCCTCAGCGTCATAACCTACCCCTCGCCATATGAAGTGTCCGTCACCTCGTACTTGTGGACATCCCAAGCTCCAGAAGAAAGGCTCTGGCCGCTGGGCAGCGGCGGCAGACCGTTCACAAACACATCCTTGGTGGCCTCGCCGGGCGCCACCTTGCCGAGAGCCTGAGCAAGACCGGTCTGAGACTCCTCCTTGACAGCAACAAGCTGCTTCTCTCCCGCCTCGCCGATGAGCTCAACCTTGGGGGCAGCAGCGCTGCCGACGGTGATGAGCTGGGCGAATTGGGACTGGTTGACGACGCTGAGTTGGGGGTAGTTGCGTCGAGAATCTCGCTTCCAGTACGGGTTGTCGGCGATGTCGCCCGCGGGCACCGTCACGGGGTCGTCGTACTCGAGAGGAGGGTTGGAGCCGGGGGGAGGGTTACGGAAGTGAGGGTTGAGAGGGACACCGTTGGATCGCTCAGGGTCAATGGCAAAGAATCGTCGAAGAACCTCCCACATGCCCGTCGACTGGACGGTTTGCTTCTATAAGCTATTGTGTTAGCACACCACCATTCCATGATCCGAGAGGCAATTCGATCCGGTCAAGTTCGGCCCAGCAACCCCCATTGCGAGGCATTGGGTTTCGGAAATCGGGTCTGGTTCGTACCTTGGCGATGCTGACCAGGCCACCGGCAGCTTTAGCGGCCGCTTGAGACGACATGATGGCGGAGAGGCTGGTGAAGGGGGTTGTCGTTGGGGTTCGGGTGATGGTTCAATTCCCAAGTTGAAATGGCGTCGTGATTATTGGCCCGTTGCTGGCGGGTCCTGTTCAGCCGAGACTCTACCGAGCCGGAGCAAGGTTGCCTACCCTGTATCGAGATTATTACTCGAAGGGGCAATCAGGTTTGTCAAAGGAGAATTAATCCAAGGATGTGTTCTTGGGGCTTTGTTTTATTTTGCATGGATTATTTGAGTGGTAGTACCATATTTTTTGGAGCACAAGCGTTGCATCGTGAGAGTGTTAACTACTCAGTTTGGCTCCAACTAGTGCTATTGAGAACTCACAACTTGAGAACAAAGAAGATGAAGAGGCGAGAGGGAAATAAGTGAACTCGATAACTCAAATCGAGAACTCAAAGCCGGGTTAGCATGAACGAAGATGGAAACTACCGACGTGATGACTCGACAGGACATTTATACCTGTGAAGTAGACTCGGGACCTAGGTAGAGGATACACATCAGAATCTTCCCTTACCACACAGAGCATACATATCGAGCGAACAAGTACATAACATACATATCCAATAGCATCACAGGTCATCCAACCATGACATGTTCAAGTAAACAGACACTATTGACTGAGCACCAGCACAAAATGTCACATGACCCAAGTTTCATGTCCAGCTCAGTCTATATACCATTGCGGTCTATTGATCCTTCATGACACAACTAACATAGATAACCCGTACAAAACAAAAACCCAGAACAATCCCTTCCTGTTGCTCCTTGCTACCAAGTCCAGTCAACCTTACGCAGTGTGTATCATTCCAGCTCAAACCTAAGCAGCAGCCAACTCCTCAACGAGCTTCTTCACCCTGTCGACGGTACCCTGGGGGCTTCCAGGCTCGGCAACGAGAACCTTGCCGTCCTTGTCGATGACAAAGACGCCGCGCTGGGTGCCCTTGGGGACCTTCTTGAGGCCGATGGCGCCGATGAGCGTAGCCTTGGGGTCGCAGAGTAGAGGGTAGGGGAGCTTCTGCTTGTCCTTGAAGGTCGTGTTGGCCTTGGGAGAGTCGGTGCTGAGACCGTAGATGGATAGGCCGCCTGCTGTGAGGGGCTCATACGAGTCGCGGAAGAAGCAGACTTGCTTGGTGCCTGCGACGGAGTGTTAACAAACTGAGCGAACAAGGTCAGATACGTGGGCAATATCAACTTACATCCTGGGGTAGAAGCCTTGGGGTAGGTGAAGAGAACGACACCGGCCTTGCTCTCATCAACAAGCGCCTTCAGAGTTGTCTTTTCACCATCGTTGGTCTCAATCTCGCCGCCGAAGCCATCAAGGTCAACGACATCGCCAACCTCAGCCTTGTCGCTCTTCTTCTTGGTCTCCTTAGGCTCCTCAACCTTCTCCTCAGCCTCTTCTTCTTCCTTTTCCTCTTCAACCTTTTCCTCTTCCTTCTTCTCTTCCTCCTCCTCCTTGGCAGGCTCCTCCTCGACGACCTTGGCCTTGGCAGGTCTGCCTCGCTTGCCGGGGACCTTTGCGGGAGCGGCCGCCTTCTTGGCAGCAGCGGCCTTGCCGGTCTTTGCAGCCGGAGTCCTCTTCTTCGCGGGCGCGGGTGGTGGCGGCGCAGGAGGCTCGGGGGCCTTGCGCTTGCGGAGCACAACGGGCATGGCTGCAGAAGCTTTTGTTTTTTGCGCGTATGCGATGCGGGCCGCGAATGCGACAGTGAGCAGAAGCTGAGTCCGCCTAAATAAGATACAGTAGTGTATCTGCTAGCGAAAAATCGCCGCGTAGTTTCTGATGCGCGTAGAGATGAGAGGAAAGAGAATGCGAAAGGGCAAAAGGGGTCAAAACAAGAAGAGAGGTTGGGCGCCTTTGGGGGGGAGAGAGAGGGAAAAGGGTCTGGCCTGGGTCGCGCGCGCTGTGCCCGTCGCAGTCGCATTTGGGCATGCGAACAGCAGCGCCTGCCCCCCCCATGTCTTGGCGCATCAGCCAATCAGGGTTGTCCATGGCAACTCAAGCTCCCGGGAGCTTG
>JABCKD010001638.1:0-20959 GCA_013186415.1 Fusarium sp. NRRL 66088 | reverse complement strand
TATTTACCAACTTCTTAAAGTCCCGTTGATTCCCCAACCCGCCCGCCAGGCAATCTCATATCAAAAGCTTAGTCATCCAGATAGCTCCCCCATTTCGGCAAGGAGGGGTCCCGCCCCTCCCGCCACCCACTCGGTCGCTTGAGAGAGCCGCGTGCGACCAAACGTCATCCCTCCAGGCGGCCATCTCCAGACACCTAAACCCAACCACAAAAGCGACCTATCCTCCAACGAACACGATCAAACCCCTTTACCGAACCGAACGATCCTTCTCTAGTCAAAAGTCAACAACCATGAACCGTCTCTTTGGCTCAAAGCCTACGGGCCCGAAGCCTACCCTCAACGGCGCCATCACAAACCTCGACACACGCATCGCATCCCTCGACACCAAAGTCAAAGCCCTCAACGGCGAACTAGCCGCCTACCAAGAGAAGCTATCACGCATGCGCGAAGGACCAGGAAAGCAAGCCATCAAGCAAAAGGCTCTCAAGGTCCTACAGAGACGCAAGGCGTACGAGGGCGAGAAGGAGAATCTGGAGAGCCAGGTGTGGAACATGGAGCAGGCGCAGAACATGCAGGATAACCTCAAGAACGTCATGACGCAGGTTGATGCTATGAAGACTACCAACAAGGAACTGAGGAAGCAGTATGGGAAGATTGACATTGACAAGATTGAGAGGCTGCAGGATGAGATGGCTGATTTGATGGATGTTGGCAACGAGATTCAGGATAGTTTGGCGAGGAGTTATGACATTCCTGATGAGGTGGATGAGAGTGAGCTTGATGCTGAGCTTGAGGCTTTGGGTATGGAGGTTGAGTTGGAGCAGGAGATGGGTGGTGCTGTGCCTGGGTTCTTGCAGGATGAGGTTGTGCCAGAGTTTGTTGATGAGCCTCCTCAGACGGAAGACAAGGTGAAGCAGGTTGCGGGTTGATGGAGAAACTGACGATATACGAGGAAAGCATTATGTATATCCAGGTGGATTCCTTTTACTACAGGCGTTGGTTGGATAAGGAGGGTCTCGCTCGAACAAGCATACCATTTTCACACAATGTTTCAAACTGACACTTTTGACTCCTACAATATCTTTTCTGTTTTTCTCATCCCATCGCTGTATTGTGATCCTACAAGAATCCTCTATAAGCATATGATATATATAATTGTCATACAACTCTCAATTCCAAAAGTACGCCGCCTCCTCTGAATCGAGTTGGTGGTACAAATCCGAGAAACCCGCCTCCTTTTGCTTGCTATTTCAACAATGCAAACCAAAAACAACAAAAAACTCCCTGCTCAAATGAATGCTGCATTTCCTTGGAGAAACGAAAGAATATTGAATGTCATCGTATTTCTCTTTTCTAGTCGACTGTTGCAAAGAATCGCACAGCTTCTTCAAGTTCTGGGTCCTTGTTACAGAAATCCCATCCCACGATGACGGGGGCTTGGCTGCAGCAGATGATCTTGCGGGCGTCAAACTGAAGCTTGAAGACGCGCGCTGGCGAGTTCTCGGCCGCGGCGATGTGCGGGTGATGATGACCTGGGGGAAGGATGTTTTGGGCCATGTTTTGTGGCTGGCCCGGCATGGCCGGCTGTACAGGCGGCGCGCCTTGAGGCTGTGGGAGGGTCACGACAGGTGGGTGTACAACCTGACCTCCCAATGCAGGGTTGATGGGCATGCCGGGGACAGCGACGGCAGCGACGGCAGCACGCGGGGCTCGTGGGTGACCAGGTCCGTTACTATCTGCAGAGTTCCCTTGGCTTGGTTGTTGCCGAGGTGGCATCTGACTGAGCTGGAGAGCAGCCAGAGCCTCTGTCACCACTGCTCTCAACTGTGCTCTGGCCAGCGGTGAGGTCTGGCGTTCGATGGCCGATTGCAAGTGAGAGTGGTGAGCTAGAGTGACCGGATACGTTTTAAGCACTCGCTGTAACGCAGCCGGCCCATGAGGTACGGTTTGGTCGATAAGTGCCTCGTATGAGGCCGATGTTCGTTGGTTGTCCCCGTGGTGATCTCTCAACATCATGGGTCCCGTTGATGAGCCACTCGCAGGCGGAGAACGAGGCCCATTTGCCGCGTTGGAAGCCCGATTATGTGTAGTCGCAGCCCTCGCCGCCGCCAAGTTAGACGCGGCAGCGACGGCATCACGCTGAGCAGCAGCAGCAGCCTCCTCCTGTCGCAGGTGATGAGCAGGCTTCCAGACGCCCTCCTTATCTCGCCTCCAGACGATGATGCTCTGGTCATAGGAGCCGGACACGATGCGACCATACTTCCTACCACCACCACCGCCAGGGGGGAGCTTAGCCCCAAATGCCTGGACGTCCTGGGGTCGCGAGCTGCCTGCGTTCGCCCGACGATCTCTCCGACGTCGTCGCTCAAGGTTGTGATCAATCTCACCAGCTTCAAAAGCCCTAAAGTACTCGGCATCAACTGCCTTGGCCTCTGCCTCATCCTCGACCTTGCTGTATGGTAGATCTCCGAAACCAGCCTGGACTGTGCGAACCAGGTGGGCGTGTCCTCGGAGCTGGGCAACCCTCAGTCCAGTGGGCGCGTCAAAGATACAGACCTCGTAGTCGCTACTGCCGCTGACGATTCTGCGCCCATCAAACTCGACACAGGCGATGCCCTTCTCGTGCGCTGGGATGGTCTGGGTACAGACCTGCTCGGGCCAGTTCCATACCTTGATGTGCCTATCTCCGGAAACGGAAACAATGGTCCGATCACGAACCTGGATAGCATTTACGGCAGCACTGTGACCGTCCAGACGACCAATCATGGAAAACGCGGGCCTGATGGGAAGCTCTTGTGACAGGTCGGGCTCGTAGCCGTACCGTCGTAGGTTGGTCGGCACAGGACTCACCAGATCGTGTCCACCATATCCCAGATCCCCATGGCGCAGAGGATGCCTGTTAAAGATCTTGATGGTCTTGTCTTTGGACGAGGTGACGAGAATCCGCTTATCGAACCGCACGTTGAGCACAGACTCATGGTGAGCTCGAGTGAGCTTCTGGAGCAACTCGCCGGTGGAAAACTTCCAAATGAAAACGTTAGAATCACTGCTTCCAGAAACAAGGAGATCCTCTTCGGGATCAGCATCAAACTGGAGGCAGAGCACAGAGCCCACGTGGCCAGTCAACGGTGGTCGGACCAGTCGGCGAGTGTGAACATCCCATATTCTCATAGTTTGATCCCTGCTACCACTGACAAGGAAGTTTCTGTCGAACTGAAGCGTGTAAACACACTCTTGATGTCCTTCCTCGGGAAAGCTGGGGTGGGGGAACTGAAGAGTAGTAAACTTTCCCAGCTCCCAGTTCGACTCGAGTCTGCGACGCATAGCATACAGGTACCGCCAATTAATGCGATATCGGTTCCTACTGACATCCCAGGCGTAGAGATTGGATGGTGGCAGCATATTGGAGGCGTCGGCGGCTGACATGGGTGGCATTGAGAACTCGGTATCGCCGCTTGGCTCCTTACGCTTTCCCCTCGTGTCTGATGATGAAGAATATGTCCGGTCCAAACTCGGAATCCTCGTGCCATCAAGGTCCATATCTCCCATCGGGACAACCGCAGGTCTGCTCGACGAGAATGACGACGTTGGACTACCAAACATGCTTCCTGCAGCCGAGCTATCGTTAGGGCCGGGTGTGCGGTCGCCATCGGTCATCTCGAGGTCTTCATCGCTATTCACAACGGCGCGGATCTTATTGGGATGTGCGTCCTGCATCGACTGGAGACGGTTGAGCTGGCGGATCGAGTAGTTGAGACCATTGTTGACTTTGGCCTCGCAGGCAACAATCTCGGAGTTAATGGTCTTCCACCCTTCCATGTAGTATAAGCGCTCCCATAGCTTTCGGTCCAGAGCCAACTCGTACCAGGCCCTGCATGTCTGGGTCACGGCAACCAGAGAAACGGGATCGAGGCAGCCAAGGATCTTGAGGCAGATTTCGGCGGGAAGATACTGAATAAAGTCGATGTAAAGTCTCGGGTTGAGACGGTGGACGATCTCGGCGATGACGGACGTGGGGAGGTTATCGAGGAGAGCCATGGTCAACTCTGTAGATATGTCAGCAACTCATGTCGATGAACGAGTCGAACGGCGATCGGTACCAGTCTTGACCTGGAGCGGAAGAAGCGACGAGTTTGCGACTAGCCATGCGCTCAGGTCCGAGGGAGACCTCAAAGAAGCGAGAGCAGACGAGAGATCTTGACTGACGGTCGGCGTGAGAGGATCTTCGGAGTAGCCCTCGTCGGGCTGGTGGGCGGGAGAAAAGGGATCCATAGAGGACAAGGACTCCTTCTTGGTCATGGTTACGAGGCTCGAAGCCCCTGTTGACGAAGCAGAGCCCCAGATGGGATACGTGAGGGGAACCAAGATAGGTTTAGAGCGCGAGCAGTTCAGCGCCGGACCAAGAGATGCGCGTGTGTCGTCGGGGATGGGGCTTGCCTCAAAGGGTTGGGGGAGAATCGGTTCGTTCGGTGGGAGGACGAAGCGGTGCCACAACAGGACGCGCGGAAACCAGAAGCAGCGCGACGCAAGTGATCAAGCGCAGAGTAACCGATGTGTTGAAAAAGGATGGAAAAGTATGCACACGGATATGTACCGAAACAGGGGACGAACAGAGCATGTGGAGGTGCTTGACGCGATCGATGGAATGGAATGTTGGAGACGATGACCACCACGGGGATGAATGTGACGGCGGTGGGTGGAGGTGGAGGTAAGTTTCAGGCTCCACTCATTCCATTCATTCATTCACTGTCTGCGAAAGCACATCCATCCAATTGGATTGATCGCCCCGACCGAATCGATTTGATTTGATTGTTTCTCTGCCGGTCGACACGGGCGCGGCTGTTTCTGGTCCCCCTCCACGGTCTAGCGCCAAACCCTCAGCTGTGGCTGCCCCATAGCAGCAGTCGACGCAGGGCCAGCCCCCTAGAGGTTCAAGGGGCATTACGCTTCTGGAGTTGCCCGGAGTGGACAGCTGCAGCCTTACAAAGGACGACTGCGAGTCATTGACAGCCCAGGTTGAATGGAAATCAGGTTTATCTATGCCGGAAGCAGTGAACTAGATGAAATTATGGGTTATTGATCGACTATTCTTCATCTTATCGCTCTGTTTTTAATTGTCTGTCTGTCTGTCAATCCGTGCGTAGATGATGAGGCTTAAACGTCGAGGCGGAAGCCGTCCGTCAACTGGGGTGCAGCAGCTGACTGATGGACGACGGGACGGGAGGCGCCGGGTCAGCAAAGGCCCAGGCGGGGCGAGATCTGAGGGGAGTCTCGGGTAGGACATGGACCACGAACCATCACAAGGACTTTAATTGATACCTCGTCTTTGTTATTGTATTTGTAAGTAAAAATCGAGTTATGGCTTGGTATGTAATCTAGAATATTAGAGTAGTTTCTTTGTCTTGTTTATTGTTTGTACCCTCCATGACCACTCGCTGAAGTCGAGGTCGCGTGACCTCAGCTCAATAACAAAGAAATGATGCCTGACTCCTTTTTAATGACGAATCTGCCATCATCACCAGGCAACCACTTGAGCCCACCGTGTACGACATTACAATATGTAAGCATAAAATTTCAAGAAATTAATGTCTAAAAATCCAGTGCATCTAGGCTTCTATCCACATACTTAAAATATCATATTAAAATCGTCCATATCCCACGGGAAATCCTGCAAAAGCGTGTTCCAATCCGGCAAAGCGTGATCGGCATAAGCATGATGAGATACCTGGTCAGGTATGTCTCTGTTGTCATCAACAACAGCCTGTGGATGACCCTCTGAACTTTCTGATACCTCTTGTGATTCTACCTCTACCCCTTCGCCATCTTTCTGCATCATCATAACTGCCCTCTCCCTTAGAGTGGTGAGAACCGTCCACATTAGGCCTTTGTGAGCTCCGTTCTCTCCCCTGTTGACAGTCGCTAGATGCTTTTCAACTGCTTCAAACGCCCTTGATGCATTTGGCCCCCGTGGACAAGCGCAGAGATGCCGTAAGATGTAGAAGATCATGTGATACTGCGGGAACGCACGGGTGATCCAATGGTAAGGCGCGAGATCCTCGATATCCCACATGCTGTTGCACTGCTCCAGCACACTCAAGGCTTCCAGAAGGTTGTTCTCCGTAGCCCAGAACCTTCGATCGTCTGGTTGGTGTAGACTCTGCCACTGTCGACGACTGACAATGTCGAGCTTTTGCATGATGAAGCGGGCAATCACTATCGTCATCATCTGCTCTGGGATGAGGGGGTTGCAACCCTGCAGGATTTCTTCGCCTCGGGTCCTGGCTTCTTTGACCACCTCGGCGCGTACATCTTCTCCTGGCGTTACTTCTGTGGACCAGCCCATCTGGAATAGTTGTCCCCACGCTCGTGCCATCTGGATGTTGACCAAGCATAGGGTCATGCGTGTCCATCCTGGTCTTGACTCGGGGAGTTCCTTCATCTCGGGTGAAAGATCGCTATCGTGGAGGTTCCGTGGTTGATCAACTGAATACAGCGGGTTAGGGCCAGATGGATTCTGGAGGCCGTAGTCTTCGCCTCCTCTCCCGTCTCGTTCCAGAAAGTGCCACCACAGTCGTCGGCGGATCTCGGCCTCGAAAGGGGACAACCCGAGTTTTCGGCCGTCTCGGTGAAGACCCATGGATTGTGCTGCTCGTAGGGCGAGGCCGTTCATGATCCAAACTGCTCGACCAGAGTTATTGACTCGCATGGCTGCCTGTTGTTCCGTTAATATCAATCAAGTGGTTGCGATATTGGCACTTACTAGGTACACTGCAAGGGCCTGTAATAGAGGAATGGTTGGATTCTCTAAGAAATCTGTCTCTGCTAGAGCTTGCTCTAGACCTGCTTTGTATCGATGGAGGGCTGTTTGCCTTTCCTCGCCCAAGATGGCCTCTACCACATCTGGGTCAAGAGCAGTGGCCGAAGCATAATAGATGGCAAAGCAGACCCCTAGGTTCTCGGACGATGCCTTGGAGGGATCCTGCAATACTGTATAAACCCGTACCTCGGTCGTTGGAATATGCATGATCTTGGAACAGGGGTCAACACTTTCCACAAACATCTTCCAGAGTCTCATGGCGAGTGGCCTTTGAGGATGAAAGCTGGCAAGAGGTACTGTGGAGGAAGTGTTTGAAAGAAGACCCATGGGGTTGAAAGGGGAAGCAAATGAGCTGCTTGGAGGAGACTCGCTCCTTGGTGTTGCCAAAGCTGTTCGTACATCGTGTTCCTAAACATGTTAGAGGATGTGTGGGTGAGTGAGATTGGTTTCACACCTGTTCGATGACACGAGAGAAGAGAACTTCATTCACATAGTGACTAACTCGACCTTTGCTCAACAAAAGTCCCTCACGGCGACTCTGCTCTGTAGTATATGATGCTGGTGGATTACTTGGCCTCACAGCGAGTGTCGTTGATGGAGTTGGCAGTGGTACTTGTGGAGAAGTCGCCTGCCCAGACTTGAAGGCCTCGAGGGTCTTTTCCATCTCGGATATTCGCGTGGCGACATCGCTGATGGTTGTCTTGCGCGTCCGGCGTATGACGTCTCGCACAGGAGGATACGAACACGGGAATCCGCCGCGTATGCATTGATTACAGGGCAGCTTCTTGTCGCAGCGGACTTTTCGTCGGTGGCATACGGCGCAGGACCGCTCGACGTTGCGGCTCGACTGGGGCCGAGGCCGGGATGTCATGGTGGGAAGAATGGGGGTATGCCAAGGCTTGTGACGGCCGAGTCGGTCGGAGCCTACCTTTTAGATCTTCTCAAAGACCTTCGGCGGCCTGTAGTCAGCGAGGCCGAGAAAGGATGGTTCTAGGCCGAGAAGCTCGGGGTATTGAAAGGTGGAGAATAAAGGATCGAGCTTATTAGTTCCCCGGCCGATCTAGCTTCGGTCTCGGCGCATGTTTATCCACCGACGCCGAACGAAGCAATCAGGAGCCGCCATTCCCAACATGATGTGCTCCCCTGCACGAAAGGGATTGTGACTCGGCTTTCGCTGTTTACCCTCGCGCGCGGACTTAATTCCCAGATGTGAATTCACCATTTGGATGGAGCCTTATGGGGCTGATGGATCCCTAAATCTGTCCGAGTCCGAGGGGGTGGTATATAACATTAGCCTTCCTTGTCCTCCACCCACTCACTACTCCCTGTTTTATCTGATCCTCAGAGCGTACAGCATCTCAAGAGCCTCACGACAAGTACCGACGACTCAATTACCCTCGACAATGACGGCTCCCAACACTCCTTCGTCGCCTCACATGTCTGAGCTCACGCTCCAGGCGGCAGACCAGAACCAGATCAACAACGCTGGTCTGCAGGAAAAGTCCGACTTTGAGGAGGGTAGTACGGAACCGACACCACCCAAGGGTGGAGCAGCTGCCCCGGATGGTGGACTTAGAGCTTGGCTCGTCGTTCTTGGCGCTTGGTGTACTTCTTTCTGCAGTTTTGGCTGGGTTAACAGTATGTGTTGCCGAGATGTTGATTTGAATGCATGACTGATATTTGATAGGTGTTGGAGCTTTTCAGGAGTACTACCAGAATGATCTCCTTAGCAATTACTCATCAAGCACCATCGCTTGGATTCCCTCACTACAGATCTTTTTCATGATGGCAATGGTATGTTCACTTGATTATTTCCTTTTCAATTTACTAACTCTCATAGGGTCCCGTTGTTGGAAAGCTTTACGACACTTATGGTCCTCGCCAGCTCATCTTTGTGGGAACCCTCTTCCACGTCTTTGGCGTCATGATGGCTTCCATCAGCACCCAGTACTACCAAGTTCTTTTGTCGCAAGGAGTCTGTTCCGCCCTTGGTGTATCTGCCATTGTCTCACCTGGTAAGTGCCATGTCACCCCTCTCATGCAGGCTGGGTTTCACTGACATGGCCAGCCCTGTCCACGATCCATGCGTGGTTCGACAAGAAGCGAGGAGCCGCCTTTGGTATCCTCTCCACCGGTTCGAGCATAGGTGGTGTCATTTTCCCCATCATGGTTAGCCGCCTGATCAAGGAGGTTGGCTTTGGTTGGGCGATGCGCACCTGTGGCTTCTTGGTCCTCGCCTTGCTCATCATTGCCAACCTCACCGTCAGGTCTTTTCACCCCCCACACCCCCAGAACATGAGTGGCGCTCAGATGGTGAAGCCGCTTCGTGAGCCAGAGTTTGTGCTTGTCATGCTCGGTTTCTTCTTCTTCACCTTTGGCATGTATGTCCCGATCAACTACCTTCCAGTCCAGGCGCTTCAGGTCGGTCTGAAGCCTAGCATTGTCGACTATCTCGTTCCCATCCTCAACGCGGCCAGTTTCTTTGGACGTGTCTTCTCTGGTATCATGGGTGACAAGATTGGAAAGTACAACATCTTTATCCTTGTCTGTTATCTGACTGCCACCTGGATCATGGCTCTTTGGATCCCCTGCAAGACTGAGGGTGGAATAATTGCCTTTGCCGCACTCTTCGGTTTCTGCTCCGGCGCCTACGTCTCCCTGATTGGCCCTCTCGTGGCCCAGATCTCGCCCATGCGAGAGATTGGTTTCCGAACTGGCATCGTCTTCTTCGTCGCCTCCATCAGTGGTCTCGTCACCAACCCTATCGCCGGAGCTATCATCGACAAGCCGGATGGTTGGGTTAACGTCAAGGTCTTTGCTGGAGTGTTGTGTCTGGCTGGCACAACCTTTATTCTCGGCGCGAGGGTTCATCGTGTTGGGTGGAAGCTCAACGTCGCCTTCTAAGACTAGAGGGCATTCTCGTTTATCGTTATAGAGTTGGAAAAGAACGGAGGACACCTTTGTATAGAATGTAGACGGACATTTTCAGGACATCCTGCTGGTTTTTGGTACATTTCTCATCTCACTACTACTTACGCACTTGAAATAGATTTTTAGATAGCAACACTAATACACGATCTTATCTATCGGTTATCCCGTCTTCAACTATGCTAAAGAACACAAGAAACACTGTGGGTGCCGATGGGTGGAAGCAAATGTGGAGTGAGATTGAGTCTACCAGCTGCCTCATTGATCAAAGTGTACAAGATCGACTTGGGGTCAGAGCACTGGAGACATGGCGACGGGTGAGCGACATCGAAGCAAGAACCCAGAGAATTGAGTCCTTGCAACAGGCCACACTAACAGCAGTGCAGGTAGGTTGCCCAAAACAAGTACCCTTGCGCAAACTATGCCGAATTCTTACATATACAACTTGCCTGGCAGACTGGAAACGAGGCGGAGCTCTTGGTTTGCGGGAAATGCCATCTTTGATTCCGCCGAGACCTTGGGTGCCGACGCTCCTTGCCTACCGGGAACCCAACAGCGTATTCTGAACGAGATCCAGGACTGGGCAGAGAACCCTAATGGAGAAGTAATCTTCTGGCTCCATGGTATGGCAGGGACAGGAAAAACCAGTGTTGCCCTGACAGTTGCGAACGCTCTTAACGAACGCGAGCCGTTTACGGCTGGAGGAATACCCCCGAGCACCGCTTTCCTCGGTGCTAGCTTTTTCTTTAAACAAGGCGATGCTACTAGAAACAGTACGAGGGGCCTTTTCCCTACTCTGGCCAGATGTCTGGCAGAAGTATTTCCTGACCTCAAGTCTCACATCGTTAGTGCCATTAATGAGAGATTAGCAATTGGAACAAAGGCACCCCCGCAGCAACTCAGACACCTACTTATTGAGCCGCTTTCTGTCCTCGATGAGGAGACATTGTTGCCGGTACGACTCGTGGTTGTGATCGATGTCCTGGTGCTTGAAGCGAACAGAAGCCGAAGAACTCCTCGAAATGCTCGCGACTCTAGAACATCTCCACCAAGTCCAACTTCGGCTCTTAATTACCAGCAGACGAGACAAGCATCTTATTGGAAGCTTTGAGAGGCTTCCTAGTGTCTTGTACCCATCTCTCCTTCTCGACAAAGTGCAGGCATCCGCGGAAAAGAACGAGCCTATGGACGACATTACACTCTACATCTCGCACACCTTGGCTAGGATCGCCGAGAAGCACGATGTTTCGAAGAACTGGATTGATGAAGCCCAGATTCACAAGCTTTGTCAAAAGGCTGATGGTCTCTTCATCTATGCAGCAACTGTATGCCGTTTTCTCGATGCCGAGGACTTTACTGACGAAGAGGCTTGACAAGAGCGTCTGGAGCAAATATTCGACGATGAAGGGGATGTTGATAGTCCCCAGCAGAAAGTCGATGAGATTTACCTCCCCCACCTCGACAAATCGACGAAAAAGACAAGAAAGAGAATATTTGCTCGCACAGGTACAGTCCTTGGCTTTCTTGCGGTTCTCTTTGAGCCCTATCTCCTTTTCGGCACTTGGTCTCTTGGTCGCCCTCTCAAGTGAAACGTTGGACCGGATACTGCGTCAACTGAACTCGATTGTGAGTATTCCACAGGACGAGAAAGCTCCCCTTGGACTCGTGCACTTGTCGTTCCGCGATTTTATTTTGAGCGAAGACCGATCCAAGATGTTGCAGTTCCGGGTTCAAGAATCTGAAATGTATCGACGCGTCCTACAGCGTTGCCTTGACATTATGTCCTCAGAGCTTTGCCAGGATATTTGCAAGGTAGTTTCTCCGGGAAAGTTGGCTTCGGAGGTACCGCGCTGCCAGATCGAGCAGAACATCCCCCAGCATTTACGATATGCGTGCCGGTATTGGGTTGACCATCTTGCCGAATTAGATCAAGACTGTCGCCTGGAGGCCGGGTTGAATGATACCGGAGAGATCTATACGTTCCTCAAAGAGCGTTTTCTGTACTGGCTTGAAGTCATGAGTTTAATTGGGGAGACTCCAACGATCGTCACTATGATCAACCAGCTGCGGGCTATGATAAGTGTACGCGACTACCTGTTCTGGTCACTACATTCAAAAGCTGACGAAGACAATTAGCCATTTGATCACCCTGGGCTGTCTTCCTTCACCTATGATGCCAAGCCCTTTACCCTTGCTAATAGATGGGTCATTGAACATGCTCCCTTGCAGATTTACAGCTCTGCACTCATCTTCAGCCCACAGAACAGCGTGATACGCCTCCAATTTGCAGATCTGATACCTCATTGGATCACCTAGAAACTGATTACCGAGGAGAACTGACCCCAATGATATCTACTCTTGGCAATGATTATGGAATTGTGGGTGTTTCATTCTCTCCCACCGAAGACTTGGTCGCCGTTGTATCCGGTGATGGGATAGCAAGGTTGTGGGACTATACCACGGGGACCGAACGGTTCAAATTCGAGGATTCCTATGCGAAGTGCGTCTCGTTCTCAGCTGATGGCAAAACGATTGCAATTGGATCGGAGAATGGGGCACTAGAAGTGAGGGAATTTGCAAAGGACAGGGTGATCGAACTCAGGGGCCACGGAGAAACTATCGACTACATTGCATTTTCACCTCAAAGCAGCTGCGGATATTCGACATGGAAAAGCTCGAGGAGATTTGGGTGCTGGATGTTGAACTATTAGACACCATGGATTTCGGATTCTCGCCAAATAGTCAGTTCATCTGGTACTAGTCCCGCAAGCCGAGTTTTCGTCATGGACAGCAGAACCACTATCAGTTTCACCTGTGGGACCTCGGAGCTCTTACACCAAGACTGCTGTTGGCTCTCAAGAGCCCGGATCGGCTGATACGGGCAAGCTCTTTGCCTGATGGCCAACTGGTTGCCCTGACGAGGAAAGACTATAAAGGTCAGGGCGGAACAGTTCAACTTATCGAGATGGCTACAGGGAGGGAAAGGGGCACTCTGCCTTGCGACCCTTATTATATACCCGCCTTCCACCCTGATAGCCAGCTGATTGTGTCGGTGAAGAACGGCCGTCGCATCAAGGGGTGGAAAACGAACTGTTTGAGCAAGAAGTTTTCCTTGGAAGGCACTCGCCCCAATGATGTTAACGACATTACTAGCCTGACCATGACTCTGACAGGGAAGCCTGTGGTGCTGAAACAGGACCTCAACAGTGGAACTTTTCTACAGTGCATCTGTGAGACACTACCACTGGAAATGAGATTGGGAGTTGTGGCCTCAGAGGTTTGCCTGGTGAGCCATGGCTTTCCGACAATGGCCGATCTCTGACATACAGTAAGGGGCGACTCCCGCTCCCATCTTCGACCCCCAGTGATGAGCGGGCCGACCCGGGGGAGTTTCAGAAAGACCGGCAAGATCTCCTTTACGTGGGGTGGGATTGGGTTTACCAAGGAACCACGAGGCTTCTCTGTCTCCCGTCCGAGTATAAAAGTCTGTACTGCTGTGAAGGGCGATACTGTTGCTTTTGGGCACGAGGAACTCGGGGTTCTGTTTATTAAATTTGACCTTGCCATGACGCCGTTGGTGATGGGTCGAGGTGCGAAGTAGCTTTCCCTGTAGCGGATGTGCTGGATAGTGTTTTGAGTCTTGGTTTCATTCATGCGATATAGGTTGTTTCATGTTTATATTTTCTGTTGGTTTCTTGAGATTATCCTGTGAAACGTGATTTGATGAACTTTTCCGAGCTCCGTCAAGATTATACTAGTCTCATATCTAGCGATAGTGCGGGCGGCTTAATGGTGGGTTGCCACAGAGCATCACAAACGATGCCATGGAATTAGTAACGGCTCAGGGGCTCAGGGTGCACACTTGGCCAAGACCGTTAAGGAAGTCGCTATGAGAAGAAAAGGGCTAGACCGCGTATATATTTTGCTTAGCACGATGGTTTGAAAATACAGTCTTTAGTTTCTGCATCTTCAGTGCGCTCTTCGTATGGCCTGTTCCGTAAATACTCAAAGCAGGACAAACACTCGTAGCGACTGACGCTTCATATGAATTCCTAGTCAATGATCGTGATGGAATATACTAGCATCTACTGGCTGATTCGACCCTCTAGAGTATACGAGTTAGATGTGTATTCTCCAAGCTAAACCGCTCGTAGACCTTTTAGCTGCTATCAAGTGTCTAGTCTTTGCATTAGTCCATCCTCTCGTGTCCCCAACCCTTCTCCAAGACATCACGAGCGGTCATTGCTTTGATTTCAGGGAACTCGTCGTTCAACGTATGCGCAGGTGTGAAATTGGCTTGTCCCTTGTCACACATGATGCCAAACGCAGAAATAAAACTCTGAAGATGTTCCTTGGGATAAACATTGTAGAACTGGGGGTGGGAAGGAAGCTCGGGGACGACACTAGTCTGGAGGGATTCGATTGAATCATGTGTCACGTAGAAGTGAATACCTAGAAATAAGAGAGTTAGAGAGGAGGTATTAAGAGATATGGCTCTCACTCACCCTTTACTTGTTGGGCCTGCTTGGCAAGCTCGTTCCACGTGATTCTATCGCCGATAATCCAGGAGGTTTGTTCCCACTTGGGTAAATCAAGAGCAGCCGCCACCAACTTTGCAACATCGAACGAGTGTGTGAAAACAACGGGGGTTTCCCCAGAGTCAGGAAGTGCAGCAAAGTTATTCAGTACGTCAATGAAGAAGGAAATATCGTCCAAATATGACTTGCACTTTGGTGTTCCATAGTAGTCCAGGAAGTAGCCGTTATAAACCTTGGTCCACTCTAAAGAGCTGTCTTCCAGCGCCTTTATCGCTGCTTTCTTAGCTAGTGCAAGAGGAAATGATTCATATTGCCTTTATTCAAGAGAGATAAAATGTTAGAAAAAGTAATTGCTCGTAGAATGAAGGGAGGGCTCTAACTCGGGAGTGTATGGGGTACCAAAGTAGCTTGGGATAAACCTCTTGTTTGACTTGGACTTTTCGGCGGCATGGATGAGGTTTTTCTCTAAACTGTTGTCGCGACTGATGTTGTTCACGGCTGAGATGACTATCTCGATGTTGGACTCTTCAAGAACTGATGCGATGGAATCAACATTAGAGTAATCCACCGTGGCAACAGGGGCGCCCAGATGCTCCGCCAGGCCTGGCGTGTCCTTTTCAGGTTATTTTTACCAACATTTCTGGTAACTATAGAGTTCGAGGTGGGCAGTTACCTTTCTTAGAACGAGAACTTGATGCTTGCCACGAGCTTGGATGGCTTCGACGAGTGCACGGCCAAGCCCGCCAGTACCACCAGCAATAGCAACAGTCATGGTTTGAACAAGGATGTGTGTTGTACTTGGAGTTTTCATCTTCTTTCAGCTCACCAGATGAATGAACCTACTTATACTTGATTAGTGAGAATCATGATTCGTGGCCTGGTGGTAAGATGGGCTGAGATATTAGGAACTGTAGTTGCATCATTATATTGCATTTGTAAGCTCACATCCCTTCGGTTGCACTTGGTTAATGAGCATGCTCGAGTTGAGTCCAAGTTCCATGACACGCACTGTGCGGTGAGGTCAAACCCCGATTGTCCATTTGATCACGGAACTCCGAGTGACGCCGAGTCCGAGCGGGGTTGGCATCTTCGGACTTCTCTCTTGTCCATAACCTGCTTACAGATACGATTGTTGTGGTTCTTGGCCGGATGGTGAGGGCTCTATAACCGAGCGCCCGAGTGGCATTCCTGGGTGGCGGCCCGAGGAAGAATCAGAGGCGAGTCGAGATAACTTGGGGGGTTCAAGCACACCCTTGGTTTCTGACCCCTCCAGGTTCTCTGGAGAAAGGGAAAGTGTGCCTATTTGACTTCGATTAGTTAACTAAATATCGAGGTTTTTCCAACTAAACAGATTTGTCTATAGTATATAGCGGGCCTGAAACCCCTGAAGTTTTCTTAGAGGAGCGACTGTCGGCTGTCACACTCACCAACGGTCTTCCGGCTGAGTTATCTCGGCTTCAACTATAACAAAGAACCATCTTATCTATCGGTTATCCCGACTTCAACTATGACAAAGAAGACATTTCCAACACATCATAGCATCATACCCCAATACTAACACAATAACAAACACCAGCATCTATAGATAGAAAGCAAAGTCTTTTAACTAACTACCACATGCGTCCACCCTCTCACTGCGCATTGTTGAGGGCACTATCATCTATGCCTCAACCACGGTTGTTACCTTGCTCAGAAGCTGCTGCAAATTGCTCAGCCAAGGGTCCAACACAGTCCTCCAACGAGGTCCAGCCCGGAACGCCCAGCAGTTTTAGCACCTCGGCTGACCGCTCGTTGGGGACCTTTCTGAGGTCAGGCTTGACGTTGGGAATACCATCGCTGATATGAAGATCCGGGTTAAGGGAACGGAAAATACGGAGAAAGTCGTTGACCGTATATGTGCCGGCGTTTGCAAAAAGTCTTTCGGACTTGACCTCTGGCAGTAGCAGACCACCAAGATGGAGGATGGGTACGTCTACAACATCGACACACCATTCTTCGAGGGGATGTCAGCCAAGGCCGTTAATCTGGTTGTAAGAATCTGTACTTACGCGCCAGAAGCATATCGAGTACGTTGTTAGACGTATCGCCGTCGAACAGAAGCTTCAACACCGCGTTTGCCGAGCCGAAACCCTGCTTCTCCACAGAAAGAACCCTTCCAAAGCAGGGACTGGGAAGGACTATAAACTCCATGTCAGGGCCGGATCGTCTACGACACACTGCTCAACCTACCCGTGTTCACAACAGGACCAGGCTTCTCTTCCTTGTACCACTGCCAGAATGCCTGCTCCGCCTTGGTCTTACCCGCAGCATACACGGTATGACCCCCGAATAGTCAGGGAGGGATGTTTCCAGAATAGGTGATTTCGACAGCTTATTCGTTGTACGTATCTTTGGTGAGCTCTTCAGCAACACCTGGCTTTGGATCGGCAACGGCCGCAATCGACGATGTGAGGACAAGCCGCCGCTTGACAGAGTGAGACTTTATAGTCGATTTGGAGATGCTGAGGGTGGCGGAAATTATCTTGGGGACAATGCTGTCTGGGTTCCTATCCAGATTGTTGATTGACGCTGCGTGGACGATGCCTTCGGCCCCTTTAACTTGGTCAGCTTTGCCTCATGGATTTAAGGAATAGACGACTGTATAACAGCAACTGCGTCATCAAAGGCACCCTCCTTGTCGATTTCTACTACTTAAATGAGCTCAAAGCTTGCAGTCTCGTACCTCTGCCCAAAGTACTCTTTCAGCCATCCTGACCTTTCCAAGCTTCGAACGGAGCCTCGGACGCGGTATCCTATAGCCAAGAGCTGGTCGGCGATGTGACTTCCTATAAAGCCATTGACACCGGTGACAACTATGAGGCTTCCAAGTGGCAGGGCAAGGTCAATAGACTGAATGTGCGTAGTAGACAAGTACGGCATGGTGACTGATATGGGCTGGTCTGAGGCAAGAGAAGAGTTTCGCAGGAAAATGTGCTGCCTTTTGATGTTTGCGTGAGCACGGATATGTCAGTTCCTCTAACCTCAACGTTGACCTCTAGGTGCAGGATCCTAGGCAGGCTGAATGCGACGGCACGGAATCGCTCTATAGCATCATCTAGGAAGCGAAAAGCTCGGGTCGGTGCTCTCGGAAGTCCGCATGCTACCTTGGCGCAGGACATTACCATGGGGCTCTGACTGGATCCAGTAGGTCAGTTCAAATACCGAGACCATAGCACAGTGCATTCACATGCCTTGTTTTGACCATGTGGGATGTGGGATGTGGGATGCGGGATGTGGTGGATCTCAGAGGGTGACGCCAACAACTCTGGCATGTATTACCCAGGAATGTGGCTGAATACCTAATCGAAGTATACAATCCGAGGCTGCGACTCGTAAAATCGGCATATATTCTTCAGTTTCCGCAAAATTTCTGTAGTCCATGTTCCCTGACTTTGGCCCGACACGGAGACCTCCCCTGGATCTATGACTCACAGGGACACTACCAGATTCGAGCGTCGAGAATATATGGGGGCTCTTATGAGCTTTTGACAGTCCTGGATGAGCTACGTCTGTATGAGAATGCTGCTGCGGGCTGGACGGGATAGGAGATGAAGTTGGGCAAAAGATCTATCATGGGTGCGGTGAGGAAATTGACCGTGTTGAGGGACATTGTAACTGATGTCTGGGCTGTTATGCACTCCAGATCTATGCTTGATATAAGGGGTCATGATGGCTATCTAGGTATGAGCTTAGACTCATTTTCAAAGTGATGGGCTGTTGCTGAGCAGTAGGAACAAAGATTGAATTCCTACAGAACCATGTACTTGAGATAACGAGTGAATGTCCCTTGGCCTTTTTGTGTTCTTTGTTATAATTGAAGCCTGGCCCTTGGTTGGATAAGCCAAAAGATAGTACCTTATCTGTGCTTCTCATTTCAGGTCAGCCCTTGGGTATACTTAACCGTCATTCTCATATGGCAGCAATGGTTTATCTCTACTTGGTTTCCCTCTTACAAATTGCACCCTCAGCTATGCGAGAACTATGGATGGAGTAGCCTCGTCCAAAACTTTTGTCGAATCTGATCAAGGAGAGGGTGAATAGGGGAACCAATGGCCATCGGAACTATGCGGAGCTCGGGTTCAAACACACCACCGTTGCGTTGTGTTAAGTGACGGTGTCTGCCTGCGATGAGGCCAACACCGGATGGCACGCGACCACGGAAGATGGGCAACTTTTGAGTCTACGGCCCGGGCCGTTTGGCGTTCCCCTTAGTCTTGAGCAGATCTACCAGATCTATATATAGAGCTATAATATAAACATCTAGATATATCATGTGAAGCCGCGATCATGGATCACGGCATTGATGTTGACGGGAAAAGCGATCACGAGGGGAGGGGCTAGGGTTCGATCCGCGAGGTAGGGCTTCTTTTTGCTTTTTAACAGCGTCTCTGTTAGGCACCAAAGGGCAGAGGCAACGGAGTACCTAACCCAATATGTGATATCCGACAAAAACTCTAAACAGCGCTAGGTCTGGCATGAAAAATTCCCCCCTAATCAGTCGTCAGTCCCCCTAAGCGAGACGCGTTTTGCGGGTTCTGTGCCAACCGGACAGGGCTAGACTCGGCTGATCACTGAGAGAACGAGACAACAACAAGGATGGGGTTCAGTACCGCAGGAAATTATAGAAGAGCAACATGATCCCATTCTTGGGAACCTTTAAACATCCATTAGCCCGACCGACACGTTTTTGTTTCACGACATCCAGAACCCACGCGTATAGTTTCTGCAGAAAATCAGTTGGCGACTATCTGAATACTGACATCTTTATATTCTCCTTTTCTTTTCATTTATTTTCTTTCCTTTCACTCTCTTCCAAAAAGACGCCAAAGAAACCAAACTAAAGATAGAGCGACACGACCAACAACGGGTTGGGCTTCGGCGCGGCCCGCGTTACAACAGATGTCTACCACCACAGACAAGGGGCACGACCCGAGTTCGACGAAAAGTGGCGGCGGTTCGTCATCAGGGATGACAAGGCCCCCTGCATCGACTACACTCACCGCCTCGTCTTCCTCGAACTATTCCTCTAGCGTGTCTGGTGACAGCCAGCACCAGGGCGGGGCCAGTGGGGGTATCCCCGGGACGCCCGTGAGCCGTCGCTCAGGGGGATGGGAACGGCAGACGCTTTCCCCGGCCGCGGCTGCGAGGGCTAGAGCAGCAGAGGATGTGGGTTTTGTTTGGTGTTTTGAAGGGTGAATTGTTGCTTGAACTGACTGACATGTTGAGATATAGGCTGCGATTGAGGATCAAGTTGTTTATCAGCCAACTGGACCACTTCCTACAGAGAATCTAGATGGTTCTTCTGATTCTTCAGATGAATACTACACGCCGGCTTATAAGCCTTTGGAACGGCAAGTATTCCATTATGCTTCATTACCCTTCCTTGATTGTGGATGAATGGGGTGAATATCACCATACTGATAGCTGGGGTTAATCTTCATCTGCTTCCTCATGCTAACTTGACAAAGGAGTTCCACAAAGACCAGCACGTCACGCTCGAAACGTTTCTTTCAATCTTTGATAAAAACGTTCAACAACATCAACAAACCCTCCGTTCGTACGTTTCCCCCCCTCCCCTGAAGCCATTAACATCCGGAAACTAACCAAGTAATTCACAGGTTACGGCTATGTGGCAAACACCCAGGTATGTTCCCCTCTCATCCATCACACCCTTGGATAGCTGTACTAATACGCTTTCGTTTTAGCAAGAACAAGACAGAAATGGTATGGATTGAGGCCCCGTTGCTTACGTGCTTGCTGACGGATTACGCTAGCCATTCAGCATAGCGTCATCATTGATATCTTTAGAGGGCAGCTTCACTTATCACCTATCACACCAAGACCGAGGCGGGTCCTTGATGTCGGCACTGGCCCTGGAACATGGGCATTGGTAAGTTCTCGCCATTGAGCAAGGTGATCCATTACTGACACTTTCCATTTAGGAATTTGGCAAGTCTTGCTTTCACACTCATGGCCTTCTATGCCATTGCTAACAATCCTGATAGCCCAAAAACATCCCGCATGTGCCGTTCTAGGCGTCGACATAGATCCAGTCTCGCCGCCTTACACCAGATCCAACTGTAGCTTTCTAACAATGGATATCACGCACGATTGGGAGTTTAACGGCAACGGCAACTTTGATTTTATCCACATTCGACAGCTCGGCGACGTTCAGGATCAGAGAAAATTAATCAAATCAAGTTTCGACAATCTCAAGCCAGGAGGATGGGTCGAATTCACAGAATGGATCGCAATTCTACAATCACCGAATCATTCACTCCGCGGCACCGCGTTCCGAAAATGGAATGATCTGCTGGAGCAAGGAATGCGTCAGTGTGGTACAACACTGTACTACCCGGACAAGCTGAAGCCATTGCTACTGGAGACTGGCTTTGAGCATATCATTGAGACGAGGAACGGAGCGCCGACGAATGCGTGCTACCCTGGGAGAAAGTTGCAGCGTATTGGTCATCTGATGACGCAGAACTGGTTGCTTATTCTTGAGCCTTTGTCTATGCCTGTTTATACGACGGCGTTGGGATGGACTCCCGATGAAGTCAAGGCGTTTCTGGCTGATGTGAGGAAAGAGATTGGCAACACACAATATCATTCCTTCATGACGCTGTGAGTATATCCC
>JABCKD010001637.1:0-19916 GCA_013186415.1 Fusarium sp. NRRL 66088 | reverse complement strand
GTAAGGTTATATAATATAATACCCTCTAAATAAGAATAGCATAAGGTATTAGCCTAAAAGAGGGGTAAGAGTTATAGAGAGATATTTAATTAAGTAATTTACTTAATCACGGGTTTAATAATATATATATGCCTTCCCCGCCTTCTCCTCTTCCTTAGCTCGTTATCTCTAACTGCCTAAGACATAAGAAGAACGCGACCTGATAGCATTGTGAGACTATTACTTTGCTGCATCTGTCCTGGCCCTCCCAACTCCACAAACTCAGGCCTCACTCACCCCGACCAAGCGGCAGAGAGCAACAGCACAGATCCAGCCATCATGGACCCCACAACAGAAAATTTGAACCAGATCAAGAAGCGAATCAGCGAAATAATGGCAGATGTGGCCAAAGAACAAGAAGAGCTAGATGCCGTCGTCTTGTTCATCGACCGTATCGAACGACAAAATCAAGACCAACTGTCACAGAGCGCATCCAGCGCAAAGAGGCGAAGAAAGAAGGCCGTAGCCAAGTCAGTGGAAGAAGAAAGGAAGGATTACGAGCGCAGGCGGGCAGAGAAACAAGACACCCTCGGGCGCCTTTGGCAGAAGATACATGATTTACAGGAGCAAGAGAAGCAGTTACTTAACAACCTCTAAGGCATAAAGAATAGACGGAATGCTGAATAATAAGGTCAATGCATCAATCAACCCTATTCCCAACCCCATTTTGCTTTCAAGGCTTCTGACTCGGCAAGTAACTTGTCCGTCTCAGTCTCGTACAGGCCCTTGTCCTTCAAATACTGGGTGTAGCGCTCACACTCTTCCGCCCGGTGTTGCGCCTCCAATGCAGCCGCTTGATCATGGTTGAAGAATTCGGATACCGAATCGTCAAAGCTCTTATCCAAAAGCTTCTGGGCAAAAAAGTCCTCGAATATCTCGGTGGCGTCGGCAGGACGACGTAGCACATGAGCAACACAGAACGCCATGTCAGTTTGGTCCTTTGACTTGCCGGTGCCATACCATTCCCTTCCAAGTTGTTCCCAGAGACTGTTTTCTTGACTGTTCTCGTCCAACACGCTGCGGAACTCGCTGTGAATCTCCTTGTTAGTATCAATGGAATCATGGCCAGTTATCCAAGATGGCGGGGTGAAGACTTGTCGTGGAACAGTATGTGCGAATTCCCAATCAACTATGCCCTGGATTCGTAATTTCTTGTCCACGATGATGTTGGGCCCCCGCAAGTCTAGGTGGTTCAACACAAAGGGCCCTTTGTCCAGCCGAGGATCGATAACCTGGTCAAAGATGCGCTCCATGCAGTGCAGCGAGAACATCTCTTGCTTGATATCGTCCACGGTGTGATTGCTAACAGGAAGCGAGAAGAAACCCGATACAAGGCCGAACTGGTACTTCATGTATTCCCTGGCGGAAGAAAACCTTGACTGAGAGGGCAATCGAAGCGTGGCGGCAGACATGGGCATGACGAAGCCCAAGATAGGTTTCGGGCTGCCGTCAGGATTTGGCATCAGAGACCCCATTAAGGGGAACTCCAGTTGCCTGAGCTCAGCCAAAATGTCGATCAACTGAGAATAGAAGTTTCTCCTATGCTCCTCTTCAGCTTCAATCAGTAGTTTCTTATCCAGCGGCTCGCCCTGGATGGCGTCTACGATGAGAAACGCCTGCATTCTCGTACTAGTCCTGGTCAACTCGGCATCACGTCCGTAAGCGTTAACGTGAGGGACCGGAATCCGGCATTCACGCTCCAGGTATCTGTATATATATAAGTACTAACCCGAGGGATGAAGACAATCAGCGCTTACTCTAGAGTCGCAACTTCGCTTAGCACCTTATCCCAGGGGTTTTCGAGAATGGGCTCGATTGGAACCCTGACAACCCACTCGGGTCCTTCTTGCCCAAACTTGACGAAGAAGCAAACATTAAAGCTGCCGTTTTTCCTGTCTACAACCTGACACGGTTTGCCATGATTGTACCTTGATGCCAGAGCGCAGATGGCATCCAAGTCTAACGATTCGATAAATGTGTTTTTGACTTGAGCGTCTTGTTCTTCAGTGGCGGGAAACTCTTGGGCATTGGATCCAGGCGTTTCAACCTCTGCCTCGTCGATATTTGAAGTGTTGGTCTCGTACGTCCTGACCCTAGGGACATCCGTGAAGTGAGATAGGTGAGCCCATAGCTTAGAAAGATAGATAGTTGCCAGCGTCCATGGTGTGAGTACTAGGTGGATGAGAGCGGACAGCATGGTTGGCCCAACATTGAAGCTACCGTCGACTCATTCATTCATTTGTGAGCGTCGCGGTCGCGCATCTGGCCAGGTGCCTGAAGATGGGTAGGAGGTGAAGAGGTGGCCACTCGGTAAATTCAGCGCCTTTCCTATTTCGATCGTTTCTAGACCCACCTTTCTTACATCAGCAGCCTTACCCGGGACTCACGCTGTATCTTGAGAAAAGGACAAACTTTGTGGAAGATTTATTCCTCAGGGCGTAGTTTGAAGATTAGATGGTGAAGGTGAGTATGCGATCGGAAATTCCGACCAAAAGCTAGGTTAAATTCTGGGGGCTTATATAGTACCTAGATTGGATAAATGGTGATGAAAGAAAGTGAGGCCACACATCAATTGATAAATTACTCTTAACATCGGCATTAGAACCACGTCAGAATTAGCATAAGGAAGCGAAGAAAGGGAAAATATAAATCATCTTATTAAGTTAATACTAGCATATTAAACGAGAGCAACAAAACAATTCATTCCTGGCTTACCTTTGAGTATTTCCCGCATCAAAACCTAACCAATTAGTCTACAGAAAACTTACCATGTCACTTTTTATCCTTCCCATCCTTTTCACTGGCAGCCTTCTTCCGAGCCTCCTTGGCAGCATGACCAGCGTTGAGGGCCATGTCTAGAGTCTTGGGGTTGACGCGCTGCGCATACTGCGCGGTGCCAACGTAGGTGGTGGTGGTGGCTTCAGGCATGTTGAAGATGGGATTTGGTGTGAGATTGGTGGTTTCTGAAGTCCGGTGCTAGGTAATTCAGAGGTGAGAATGTGGAATGAACCAGGAGTGATGAGTGAATTCAAGTCAGGTGTACGAGTGGTTTATATCTACGAGTCTTGTAATACTGTTCATTGTCTGTCTGGATGAACACTACTTCTCACAATGAACCCTTTCGAGTGAATGGATTGTGCTGAACAGGCATAGTTACTTAGAGCGCTGAAGACAATGGAACAAAGCGAACCTATGGAGATCCTATGAAACTTAAGTGAACAGATGAATTAGAGTCACCATTGTTAATTCTAGTGTCCGAGGCCTTATGAAAGGCATGTAAGTGCCATTGCAATGTTGTACATTGACTGACTACGAAGCTGAAAATGTGGGCATGGTTCGCCGTCGTGATGGGACTCATGGAGGGAGTGTTTGGCACATCAGCCTGACTACCGGCTTCATATATCCTCATAGGCACTGTACATGCTGGCATGAGGATCGAACGAATGTTTTAAGTCAACAATGTGCGAGATGTAAGGTGTTTCAAAGACTTGACTTATTTGAAAATTGCTAGGGGCTAAAAACACCATCAAGTCACCATCACCATTCACTACCTATGGATTGCCATGCCTGCATTTAAGAAACACATACCCAATCTGATATTTTCAAACAAGGCTGGTGTCGGAATACAAACTCGCGTGCCGTAGTCTTTGTTGGTTACAGGGGTTTGTCTCATCGACTTCAAAGAAAAGTGATCATGTGACGACAATGAAATATGACAGACAGAGTTGTCAAAGAAAACTCACAAAATGAAGCGTCCGTGGGAAATTACCTATATAGAGACATGTAATATTTCCCATGGCATCACTTTGGGAAAGCCCCTGAAGCCCGAGTTAGCATCACTCATGCGTGCTCTCAGGACGCGTGTTTATATTGGATCTGGCCTGCCCTTTGTATTAGAACAGAACATCAAATCACGCTTCACGGCATCACTCTGACCACTAGATTCATTGTCACCTTTCTCACGTTTACCTTTCGTACCTCTCACCTCGGCCTTTGTGCGTCTTACTACCTACACACCTTTTGATGGCTTCTCTTCAATCTTCTCCACTCTTCTCCCTAATTCCTCAGAATTGCTGTGCAGAAACTCTCGTCGAAAATCCTTACTACGCGTCATATGTCCCGAAATTCCCGGATCCTCTAGTCCATGGGCTTTGCGTCAACTTCGACCTCACGAGCCCTTCCGGTCTAGAACCCAGCTTTCTCGGATGCCACAACGGGGCTGACATGACAGTGGCTGAACCATTCCGGTTCATGATAAACGTCAACAATGGAGATTTTCTTCTTGAAGACTATTCTGATGGCCAGGCTTTCAAGTTCACAGGACCGACCGCTCTTACCTTTCCAACCCCTCCGCATCCTCGCAGATTGATTATCGATTGTCGCAACAACCTTGAGTTTGAGTGTATTTATGGGTCTCGAGATTGGAGCAAATGGAAAATCTCCTGGCACCAAGAACGTCCTGTGAACGTTTCCCTCTGGGAGCGCAGATCGACTGGTCCACGAACCGGAGTGATGTCTCCTATGCTGGCCAACGATAACGGCTCTGAGGTCTCAACAGAATACAAACTGATCCCTGAATCCGGCAATGACTTAATCTGTTATGCCGACCGGAGCTGGCAACACGAAACACAGTTTGGCGCCCCCGGAGCAGTTGTTGATATTAGAACCGGTCAGCATCTAGCCATCAAGACAGTCTCAACTCGATTCAGAAACCATGACGGTCAATGTCTGGAGGACAAAATCATCAGTAGCTGCAAACTGTCACATGTGAGGGATCTGTACACTGTTGGCCTAGAGTAGGTTGCTAACACAGATAGCCAAACATTATTGCATTCCTCCAAGTCCAGAAAACTCTTGCCAGCATCGACATCATCATGCCTTGGAAGGATGGCAACCTCCTTTGGTTCATAAAACAGCACCAGAACCAGCCTGAAATGTTCCGCACGCCCACTGAGGCCGACCAGCCGGGTCAACTTCTCTTCGACCAAATCTTGGGCCAAATGCTTTCGGCCCTTGGCCACCTGGAATCTCAGACCGTGGTCCACCGGTATATTTGCCCTGGAAACATCCTCGTCAAGGCTGGCTCGAACGAGCGGGGGCACTCTTTCTACCTCTCCAACTTTGAGTACGAAAGCTTCAGTGGTGCGACCTTTGAGCCCAGCGAAATTTGTTCTAGGTCACCAGAGGAATGTGGCCTAACGGATGCGTAAGTGTTACCTCAGACTGACATTTGGGGTCTTTGTGCGACCATGGCATATGTCTTTGACCTCTTGGGATTCAGAGACCTTGTAAGCAGCAGACCGTCAGCTATCAATCTTGCCCACGCAGTGTGCGAGAAGTCTAGAATGCTGGTTTCGCTGCGGGGCATGGGAGAATGGGACGCCAGGGACCGTCCATCGGCAGGACAAAAGTTGGTGGAGCTTTTCGGTGAACCGGGTGGTAGGGGTTGATTGAATGGCATGAAAGGGAGGTTGGAAGTATGAGGTGGATAATGCTGGATTCATTCTGACCAAAGCGATTAGAATGTGAGGAACTGTACTCTTTCCGCGTGACTATTCACCTTTCCGAGAGTGAATTTGGAGGAAAGACTACGGGGAGATAACTGGGCATCCGAGAACCATTTGTCATCTAGACGTAAAAGAAACAAGATAGAGGGGCGCATAAATCCACCGGGTGGCCGTTGGAGCCAACAAAGCGTGGACAATGAAATTTGCGAAATTCATCACGACGCCTTCGTTATGCCCGGGTTTCTACATACTTCCCAGGTAGTATAAAGGCCATATAACTACATTGATGATGATATTTCTTTCACGGTCACCTACGTGTTTGCTGCGTTCCTTTGAGCCCATCTTTTTGACAGCCAGCATGCATTTCTCTTACAACCTTCCTATATCCACTATTGCAAACATGCGAGTCAGGTGAAGGCTCAGACTTTGAAGAAAGTCCCACCTGCATGGAGTTGTTTGAATGATGACTGAATGAGTATCTGAAGGGAGAAAACTAATAAAGATTCTTGAGGGAGTGAATAATGGCCTGGCTAGCAAAAGAGGGTTCCAGTGAGCGACACGTCATGTGAAGATTCTGGTTTGATAACTTAGTGAATGCCGCAATTACCTCAGCTCCGGGTATATATACCAGCTGTAGCTCTGGCCTTTTGGTTTCACTTCTCACCATCACTTGCACTGAAAAGCTAATTCTCTCAACAAAACCACGTCAACCAAGATCTACATCAACCACGAGCAACCAACAACCCAGAACCATTCACTACTCTGCCGCACTACTTCTTCACAATGTCTTACCCAAACACTCGATGGTGGGCGAAGCAGCAGGGAGGCCAGAACAAATCACCTCACGACCAAGCCCCCTCCAGCTCTAACACTGGGCAAGCCACTTCTGGAGGGTCTGCGAATCTGACTCCGTACCAGTCTCCGAAAGACCAAAGCAATGGCGGCCAAGAATCAAAGGGAAACATCGTTTCCCGGGCAGCTTTCAAGCCTCGCTTTGCCCCCCCAACAATGAGTAGCGGCCCCCCAACTCCCAGCCCTACCAATAGCGAGTTTTGCAGACGCCGGGCCATGACCAGGGCTCCCTGGGCAACCAGGAGCATTTCCCGAAGTCCCTCGTCGATCAGGGACATCCCGTGGAGCCCCTCAATCGCCAGCATGATGATGGATCGCGAAAGGCAACATGACGGCAAGGACCCGTACCATTTCTATGAAGATAACGACTCCGAGAGAGAGATCGACTACCCCGCAACTCCATCATCCAGTGGCAGTTCCAGTAATTCAAGAAGAGGTTCCAGCAGTGTCTGGAGTAACCAGAGTGATCGGAGTGAGCGGGGTGGTACGCCGTCGTACGGCGAGAGCGGTTGACGGTCGGGGAACTTTTTCACAACCCAGCGTCGATAAATCGGGTGATGGCGCTGATCAGAGTACCTGACCACCGCGACTTTCCACCTGGATGGGGGCGAGAGGTTGATAATGAGATCTGAGACAATGAGATGTGAGATTAGGCTGTTTACTCACTTTGATGGGGCGCGTTGGAGTTTTGTTTTTTTACTTGATTTAGAATCGGAATAGATTGGTTACCCGCGATATCTTTTCAAGGAGTTCTTTTCTTGACCCTTATTAAACATATGATTGAATTGAAGAATTGAATTATATCTGAGCTTGAATTGCGTAAATCTGGATTGAATTGGTTGAATTGAGCGCAGCGCTGATTCAACTTCACCCCCTCCATTCGCGCGTGCCGTTGCTGCCCACCCTGCGGTACGTTCTTGTGGCATGGAAAGCCAGTTGATCGGCAATATCTTGTTTGTTGAGAGACAATGCCAGCTCCCGTGGCGATAATCCGTCTGTTTGCTGTCTTTCCAAGTCAGCTCCCCCATCGCACAGAATGTCAACGATATCCAGGTCGGAATCTTGGCTATTAACGGCGTGATGAAGAGCAGTGTAACCCTCACTGTCTGCTAGGTCAATGTTGCCAGTTTTGGCTACCATGAGCTTTAGTCCATCGCAGAAACCTAGGTTGGCGGCGCGGTGCAGGGCCGTAAGTCCATCCTGTCCTATCACATCGCACGAAGCACCATAGAGCAGCAGGGATTCCACCATTTTTTGTTTCTTTAACATGGTTGCCAGAATGAGAGCCGTGTTGTTCTTGTCGTCCTGCTGGTCTAGGCCTCCGGCTTGTGACACCCTGGATGCTAAGAGGTTAACTACGTCGTCTAGCCCCTGTAATACCGAGTGGTGTAGTGGCGTAGACTTCGTGGCATCTTTGAGGTCGGTCTTGGATCCCATATCCAGGAGAAATCGTACATGTGAAAGGTTGCCCCCGAGACAGGCCCTGTGAAGCGCCGTCATTCCTAGTCCGTCCGTTGCATGAATGTCAACGCCGTGATGACGCAGCAACCAAGCGACCGGAAGATCGTCTACAGAGAGGGCCACGTCCAAGAGAGCTGGTCCCCCCGATCCTAGAAAGTTCACGTTTGCCCCTTTTGTCACTAGGAGCCAAGTGATGTCCTTGTACTTGGCCTTGACGGCGTAATGAAGAGCAGACCACTTGTTCCTGTCAATGATATTGGGCAGGGCTTTATTCTTGATCAATAACGAGACAAAATCCCGGTCATTGTTCTTTACCGCTTCAATGAGGGGCGTTTGACGATCGCCGTCTTCTCCGCTGAGGTCCGATCCGGACTCTATTAGCTGCTTAGCTATGGCCCCTTTTTTGTACCTCAAAGCCAAGCAGAGCGGAGACAACTCGGTGTTGGGGTCCTGGAGGTTGACATTGGCTGGGTTGGGCTGCCTTTGAAGGAGCCGCTGAACCGTATTAGGCCGTCCTGTGTTAACAGCATGTATCAAAGGCAACCAGTTGTCTTTTGTAGTAGGGCGATTAAGATCTATCCCCCTGTCGAGCAAAAGCTGCATCAAGACGTGAACATGACTGTCGATGGCGCGTTTCAGGGGGCTCCATCCATGCGCAGAAGGGTTACGGGCGCTTCTGGGGCTTTTTTCGAATTCGGTCTCCATTTCATGGCCATGACTGAATAGCTCTCTCAATGAAGTCCACCCCTTCATGATGACCTCGGCATTGACGTCAGGCTGGCTCTCTATGAGCAGTTTGGCGACTGATGTAGGCCCATACCGAATCACCAACGACAAAGGAGTAAGGCCCTTAGCACCAATGATGTCCAGTTGCGCTTTAGCTTGCACCAAGCTTTTCACGATCTCAAGATTGCTCAAGGTCGGGCGTGACAGGCACTTGTGGATTGGAGTATCTCCAGAAGCATCCTGAATATTGGGATTCGCTCCCTTTCGAATAGGGTCCTTGCGAACAAGGTACTTGACAAGCCGGCCTCGACCCAGCGTGACGGCCCAATGAAGAGCAGTTTGGCCGTCAGAGCACTGAGCATCGACATCGGCACCAGCTTTGATAAGCGTCTTTGCGTGGGCTCCCAGGTTGTAAAACACGGCAGCATGGAGACCAGTCATACCCTCGACAGTCCGACTAGGCGCATCAGGTATTGTCCGAAAAGCTCTTATCAACTTCTTTTTGCTGAAGAAGAACTTCTTGATTTGTATGTGCACGTCCGGATCCTTGTCTTGGGCATCATGCCAATGACGTGCCCAGTGATTCGAAGCGTACTTCAAGAGCGGTGTCTCGGAACTGTTGTCAGGGGTGTCCGCGCGAAGACATGAGAGGCATGTTTTGGCAATTTCAAGGTCGGCATTCTTGTACATGATACCGCCTTTGAGACGGCGCTTCACCGACTCATGGACGAGGCGGAGGGTGCCTTTGTCACTGTCTTCGACAACCAACCCGGCGCAAACACGTACCAGCGATCCTTTAGGCGGTCGGTTACCCTGCCATGAGTTTCCGTTGCTTTTGTGAAAGGCAAAGCTGTCTTGGATTTGCAGGGTGGTCAAGTCGGCCTTGGCATGTACAACCCAAGTAATGACATGGCTGGCTAGCTCCTTATCAAAGTCGTGTTTTCTCAATATTTGCTTCATGGCGCCTTCAAAAGCGTTGTCCAAGTTGTCTGGGAGTTTGGAGAGGGCCTTTTCGATATTTCCCATGGTGCCGCACTTACTCAGAGTGTCCAAGTGTAGTCTAGCAAGAAGAAACCTGAACACTATCAGCGCTAAGTGTGAGGATCCTCCTGGAGTGAAACTGACATGCCACTGGCCGAAGTCATATCGGTGACGGATTGTGTCACCGAATCAATCTTCTTGTGCTCTTTCAGTATAGAGTGAAGGTTCGCATCACCTTCGATACGAGACTTGACGTAAGCTGTTATATCAGACTTTTCGGGGACGACGGGCAGTATCTGACTGGCTTCCGGATGATGATCGTCAAGGCCTGTCCTCCAACTAACCAGTGTTCTGACATTAGTTGGAAGGTCCTTGATCGCATTCAGGACTTGTTGCTGCGTAGTCTCGTGTGGCGAGTTGGGACAGTTATCCAATCCATCAATGATTAAATAGACAGTCTTGAACGTATTTGCTTGGGCTTTGAAGAGCTCGAAATATTTGGAAGGATGGAGGGGATAGGATCCTTGGAGACACTCGTTAAACTCGGAGGTCAACTCTTCAGCGATACCTCCAGGCGCTTGCTTTTGCAATAACTGCAGTATGGGGCTTGCCCAGATACTGGTTGCCAACGGAGCCGCAGCATCCTTTTCGTGGAAAAACAGGTAGACACAGATAGTGTCCTTTCTTTGGCGATATTGCTTCTCCAGGTAATCGATGATGATGGATCTATAAGAGAGAAACAAATTACCATGGCTCAACACATCCATTCTGAAACAACTGGCTTACATGAGCATGCTCTTTCCGGACCCGACTGAAGCAACACCCGTTAGTAGAGTGATAAGTGATGGGATTGCAGCTTCTTACGAGTCCCAGGCATGAACAGAAAGCGGAAGGGGCTTGAAGCATCCTCCCATCTTTGAAATTCGTCCCTAGACAGAACCCATTGACCTGTCCCGGGAGTTGCCTGGCTGAGGAGGTCAAGGTGATGGTGACGAGGGGCTACAGAAGGCTGACCCGACTGCTGCGTAAGCCACTTGGCCAAGATTGCGTCTGAAGCAAAAGTTAGCATCCTGATACTTGGAGTTTTACGGTCTAGAGGCCGACTTACGATACGATTCCTTGTCACTTTTCCGAGGCTTGATAAGTTCTTGCACCAGGGGCCATACTTCTGGCGGCAAGTTGACTATCACGGTAGTTAGCGAAGCATATGGAGCAGGTCGGATATCAACTGTACCTGTAGAATTATGATTATGGTAATTAAACTGAACACCATTGTCGCTCACAGAATTCATGTCACCGTTGTTAAAGGCCAAATTCTGCCTCCCATTGGAATTGTTGTGTGCTGCCGTAGTTGTGGAGGCCATGTTTGGCAACGTGCCTCCGGAGAGCGATGGCCGACGGCTGCAACTCATAACGAACTTGGCGGTGTCTCTAGAGATCCAAGCAGGCTCCCTAGCTAGGTTGTTGAAGGGATGTTGATGATGTTCGAAAGACAGTCGCTCCGTGCGGCTGAAAGGGAGGGAGCCAGGCGAAAGCGACAGCACCACCATTTCAACCTTGGAATCAGGCAATTGAAACAATTTGGGGGCCGCCGAGCGCTTCGCCTCATGTAGGCTGTCGCTGACTTGCAGCAAAAGTGCAAGGCAGACAGTCACCCGACACACACAAAGGGCGCCACACAGGTCATGGAGTGAACGAGGTACACAGAAGAAGAAGATATAACCCTTGTTAAATATTCCAAGTAAAGGTATCCAGATTGTACCGAGCAACCTGCCCATAAACACAACACTCAAGATCTCTATTAGCCATCATTTAAACATCCTTGCTATACTTGATTAATTATCTTTTGGGAAGGTCAAGCTGCTATCCTTGTACTGCTGGTGTCTTGTGTTTCCTCGACCCCTGTGGGCGCGTATGCAAGGTGCATTGTTGGCCGATATTGGCCAATCAGCTCGTCCATGAAGGCTTCCCAGTTCGCCAAGGATCAAGTGCAACGGGGTTTCCTCAAAGGAGCCTGGTGCCTGTTTCTGTTTCTTCTGGCTTGGTCTCTCAGCTTTCGTCTCACCAACTTGTCACACCCGATCTCGGTTTTCATTTATTATACAACGCAGAGATAAGCGACTACACACGACTTAACCAGTGCCATCAATCGTCAGCTCCTGCTCGAATTGAGCCATCATCTCCTCATTAAGAACATGCCACTGATAAAACGGGGGCCTGGCCGTCGGAATTCAACCGAGTCCGCCGGTGCACGAGGGGCAGACGACGACGTATACATCACCGACTCAAGTGAGACACAGTCCTGGATGGATGACGATGAGAGCGTCTACTCAGATGCTACTGCTACTGCAGGGGATGCCGAGCCGGATCCGCCCAGACCCAGAGTACAGAGTTATGCTCCCTCGAGGCCCGAAAGCAATTACGGTCAATTTCTGGTTCCAGGTAACACCAACGACCCGCAATGGCAATCCCGCTTTTCACAGCGGTTCCAGTCCAGCAGCCAAGGGCAAGAGAGGACCCAGAGATATCCCCCAAACTCTTACCCCAGCCAAAGGATACGGTACGCCGCTGCCACCGGGATGGGGCAGAACAACTCTTCTCGATACAGGCGTGAATCTGCTGGATCATACCGACGACCGACGACGACTGGTGATCCTAGTTCATCGACTTACCCTCTACCAGGGTACTCGAGCAATGGGTATCCAACTGTTTCACAGTCCTTCTCTGAGTCGAATCGATATTACGATACCGCCCCACCTGAACCAACAAGACCACCACGTCCTCCCCCACGTCCACTCACACCCCCCGCAGAAGTCCCAACGCCCACACCGAGGACAGATCCTGCTATCAGGCGACTGGAAACTGAGCTGGCTGCCTTTAGAGCAAGGGAAGAGGAAAGAAGAGCCAAAGATGAGAGAAAGCGACTTGAAGAGAATATACGACAGGAATCCGAAGCCGTAATCCAACAAATGAAGCAGCAGCTGGAGAAGGCCGAACAAGAAAAAGCAGCACAAGTCGAACAAGCAAGAGCCCAAGGTAAACAAGATGCCCAAAACAGGTTCTATCAAGAACGTCTCGCAGAGCAGGAGAAGCAACAAGAGCGAGAGGAGTTAAGAAAACAGATCGAGATGGATGTGAGGGCCGAGTTGGAAGCCGAGCGAGAAGCCGAGATGGCCGAAAGAGAAGCGAGGGAGAGGTTGTCCCAAGAGATCCAAAAGACAGCCATGGATTCAATGCTCGAGAGACTGGAAGAGGCTCTTGCTTTGTCGAAAGAAAAGCTGCTGCAAGACACTGAGATGGACAAGGACTTGCTGCTAGCTGAGGTGCAAACCTCGATCACATCCCATTTGAGACAAAGCCTCGTGGTCTCTGGGCCAAGGCAGGAACATGGTCATGCCTCATCCTCTAGAGCAGAGTCACGGTCAAAGTCTCGACCACAATCATCCCTTCACCATGTGGAGTGCACATCGGTCGCTGATACCTCTTGCGTACGACCACAAAGCCCATCATCGCAGGGCGACAGCGAAACAGATGACAAAGAACTTCCCCCGCCTGCTCCTGACGTGCCGAGGGCGGCTTGCGATAGCGAAGAGGAGGAAGAGGACATGACAGACCATCCGGGGTACTCTCAAGGTGGCTGGGGTTTCATGCCGGGCTACAAGCCTCAGCGTGACTCAAGAATACAGGACGGGAGGGATATGGATTCCGACTATCAGACGCGCGAGAAACTACCTTTTATGGCTCTTGTTGATCGTGTAGCTGATGCTCTGATGGACCGGTTTGGGATACGACCCAAGTGGCGCGCTCCCGGGCATACAACCCCGGATGACAGCGAGTCTGGCCAACGCTATGGAGCCATGAAGAGACGATCTATTGACAACGATACCTACTCTGATTTATCGGATGAGGAGCTTCCATACAGCGATGAATCGGCCGTCCATGGCGATGTCCGAGACTGGCGACTGGAGCACGAGGAACCCAACCATATATCACATCCCCATGAACCTCCTCACCTCTATGCACAACCTATCGAGGGGATCAGGGACACTTCTCAGCCCTCTTCAGGAGCTTCTCTCGACCCATTACCATTCTCCATCGCGGACGATCCCAATATGTCCGTAGTGGACGATGTGGAGACCCAGCCCGACGACACATTGCAAAAGCTTCTCGAAGCTAACAACAGTATTGGAAGAGACACAAGCAGCGATTCTGATGTCGCAAGTATCGCGGGCTCTGACTCTACCATCTTCCATGAGGCCCCTGAGAGCCTGACCGATTACTCAACAGTGTCGAATGACTACACCAAGGGCTCTTTTGATGAGGACAGATTTGGCAGTGAAATGTCGAGCATGGGGGATATGAAGCAACTTGTCAAGTTCAATGGAGATGTTGTTGATGAGTAGGAAAATGGGAACGAGAAATGAGTCATTGGCTGTATAGATCAGGTAATTTAGAGCGAGCACCATCTTTTCCAAAAATAGGAAGTGTTTATTTGATTCTCGGCATTCCAGTGCTCTTCACTTCTGATAGAAGCTAAAAGTGCCCCCATTAAATGATCCATTAATCTGCGTCGCCGCACCACTCGCAATATTTTGATGCCCTATACCACTGTGCACAAACTGCCTACCCGACCCTGAATTGTTCAAGATGATAGGAGAAGGACATGGCTCATCATCAATCTCGATCCTATTCATCAAAGTCTCCATCTGCTTCCTCGTCGCAGCCTTGACGGCATGGTTGGTAGCCACAAGTTGCAAATCTGCCATAATCCCCTCCATCAAAGTCTCGACCTTTTCCCCCTGAGGAATCGTCTTTAATGCTCTGAGGTATTTCTCAGTGCGCGATGCCCCGGTTGGCGTTATGACTGTCTGGAAAATCTCGAGGAGTTCCGCAGCCCTGTCGGTACACTTTTCAAGGACAGCGCCAAGAGAGGCTTGGGACTCGGCGTCGAGAGCCTCCTCTGCGAGACCGTCAACGGCCAGTTTCAAAGTGTCCTGAACCAAAGGGAGACGTGATGCGGCATCGCGAAACGACTGTGGGAGACCAGACGCCTCTGAAGCCGTGCGGTAGATCTTGATGGAAGCTTCGATGATGGTGATGATGGCCGAGATGACGCCAGTTACTTCTGCGACCGGCATTTTGATCCTTGGCTTGAGGACGGGGGCCAAAACTGGTTTAGGATATTTGCTTCAATGTGCGAAGAGGGAGGGGGCCGTCACAGTTTTGCAGGACGCGTTTTCAGCTCGACAGACACACTTGTCAGCATCAAGGTTGCACGACCTTGTCATGGTCTTTCTTGACTCGTTGAGGGCTGTGCAGGGCGGTTCGCCTATGCAGGTTGAGGGTTGAATCACAGAGGCAACTGCAGTAGTGGCTGCAGGAGCTGCAGGTTGGGTTTTGTAATTCGCGCTACAAGCATCTTACGCCAAGAATCTCTGCTTAGTGGTTCGCCCACCAGTTGTTGGAGCACATCCCCCAAATTCCAAAGGGTTGTCTCAGCCTCAGAAACGGGCCGCCTTTTTGTTAGATGGTTGCCTTGGGCGTGGCTGCGCCCCTTCATGTCTCCAAATACCGCAACATCGCCCGTTTACCAAGGATTCCTGGCAAGTTTCTGCTGTTCTCTTATCCACAGCTATCATTTTTTTTGACTAATCGAAACAACACCATCATCATGGCGCAAAATGAGACAACCAAGTCCCAAGTCCTCCTATCCCTCATGATGCTCAACCCAGCCTTCTGTCTGATGGCTGACTTTTGTTGCCCTATTGGCGAGGCGGTTAATCAGCTTGAGGCTTTTTCAGTTGTCGCTAAGCATCTACCAGCGGCCCTAGCCGTCTTCACTTCCATCGAGACGTTCTTGAAGTCGATGCCTGAAGAGACACAAGACATCAGGGACAACTACACCTCTATTCAACAGACGGCTGATGCATGTCGTCATCAGATTCCATACCTTCAAGCACTCTTCGAAGCAGTTGAGAAGAGCCAAAACAAGGCTGAGGAGTACCGGAAAGCTGCCCAACGGGCTCAAGGCCAGCCGATAGAGAGGGTGATGATGGACTTGCTTCAAGCCGCTAGTATCGTAGCCGTGAGCCCCTTCGTAGGGCAAGACCAGATCACGGCGCTTCAAGATGCTCTACAAGAAGTCAAGGGTCTTCCACCTTCTTTGACAGACGAAGTTCCAAGTGGGAGTATCATCCTTACCAACAACGGGGCGGGGAATCAGTTTTATCATGGTGGGAGAGGACACATGAATCATTGTTCAGGTGGGCTTCAGGTCACTGGCGATAACCATGGTGCGACTTATAACCATGGACTGATGGCTACCAAACAAGGTTGAGGCATCGGTTACTACTATACATTGTGTACTAGCTGAAGGACGTCTCGCAGCCTACACGAGACTGCTAAAAGTTGGAGATTCTCTTTATCACCAAGCCCCCCCTGAATAAAACGACAGTCAAATCTAAGCCAGGCCCTAATTCATCTCACTGACTCCACCACCATCCCAACCACCTCAGTCGAAAAGCTTGATGAATGAGTACATATGTCTTCAATCGGCCCACTTGGTCTCTTATGGTTGCCCAGTGTGTCTTGATTCTCCAGCTTCCATAGTGCTCTCTGAGGGCGTACCATCCAAGCCGTCCGACTTGCGACTCATCTTGTCAAGCAACCAACCACGCAATCGAAAATGGATACCTAGTATTCCAATGCCTGCCCACAGTGCTGCCTCAACTGCGTAGATAACTATACCAAGTGTGTCAATTCTGGGTGCAAAGACCAACACCAAAATAGATACCATGTCACCTCCTGAGTCAATAAACACAAACAAGAACGAGATGCCCTTTACAGATCTCGATTGGTAAATCTCCCAGTAGTACCTCAACACCCCGCATCCCAGCAGGACTGCTGCGAGGACGGCCATAAGCGTCATGGGCCACTCGATTTCCTTCTCCCATGCATGTCGCAAAGCAAAGTACAGCCCAGCCTCGACACCGCCGATGATTGATGCGGTGGCAATGCAAACCACCAGAATCTTGGTGAGGGTCCACTTGTCTCCGTAATACTTGCACTGGGACCAAGTTATGAGACTTAAGAAGATGAGGATGTGAGGCTGGACCTGGAGTGCAACATTGAGGTTCTGGACCACGTTGTAGACGCCAAGTGGTATGCCAGCCAAGGCCCATGAAAGGTACATGAGAGGATGAAGTCCATCGGTACTGTGACGTCGATGATTCTTGATGATTTGGGGCAAGAGCTGTTGAGTGATGATGATTAGTATTACCTCTGGTTTGCCTCGCAAGAGACGGTGTGTGCGCTCACCTGTATCGACCAGCATACTGCTCCAGCCGTTCCCAGGATGTTTGCAGCGAAAGGGCTGTCCATGTTGCCTTTGATGAAGACGTGACTTGAATTAATAGGAGTAACTATGAACCAAGGCAAAGAGGAGTGTCGTAAAGGAAAGGGATGATTTATAAAGAATATAAAAAACAATTAATTGCTTTGTTCAGCATCCTGTTTTATAGAAGCTCAAAACACCATGGTGATGTCAAACCAACCAATCACAGGACAGCCCTGACCGAGGTCGGCGATCAGGGAGGGACGGACTGATGTTGAACTGACCAATCAGGGTCGTGAACCCAACAACTTTGTCTTGACTTCGGTCGAACGCTCTCTTGTTTTGTTTTCCTGCAACAAATCCGAACCTTTCACAAGACCTCTATTAAAGTACATCTGCTGCCCTCATCTATTAGCACCTACATGCCTTTTCCCTCCGACGCCTCTCCTACGACTCGATGGCTTGCCGTCTCTCGCCGTGACCCCGCCGCCAATTCATCGTTTATCTACGGGGTCAAATCAACGCAGATCTTCTGCCGTCCAACCTGCCCTGGCCGCGTCGCGAGGCGATCCAACGTTGTATTCTTCGACAATCAGCACCACGCGTTCGATGCAGGATACCGACCGTGCAAGAGGTGTCAACCTTGTACGCTTGGTTGGGATAAGGGAATCCTGGGGCGAACACTGTGTAACCGGGCGCGAGCCATAATCACCGCGGCCGTAGAGAATGGAACGTCTTGGACGGTCGACAGTGTTGCCCAGGAACTACATATCACTGGTGCACATCTTCACCGGCAGTTCAAGAGGCATTTTGAAGTCACGCCAAGATCATTTGCGGCATCACTGAGCAAGGTCAACATGACGTCTCATGGCAGCACTGTGCCGCACCAAGACTGCCCATCAGAACTGCTTGACTTGGCAGAAGGTCGCTCACACATACAAGATGTCTTCTTGCCGAGTCTCCCTTTCAGCTTGGATTTTGGCGATGGCCTGGACGATGCCCTATTCACGTTGGCTGATACCCAAAGTCGGCCAGAGGAAACATGGGTTGCAATGGATCAGTCTGAGGCTTGTGATTTTGATGTACTGCAGCTTCTGAACATAGGAGACGTAATTTGCGATCTAAGAGATGGATAGAAGCAAGGCAAGCCTACTTTCACTCACATTTTGCTTGTTCTTTCTTGTACCTAGGTTTAGGATGGTCGATCGGTTCCCACCATCAAAAAATGCACGAGCTGATCGGTGCCAGTTTTACGCGCCGAGGTTTGGAACTCTTAGACAAGGTGAATCATACCTTCGGATGAAAACCCGTCGACAAGTTGCGTTTTTGAGTAGCCTTCTCATTCAAAGCCTACCGATGAGTTACCATTATGTCCACGGTTTGACTGACCGTAGACTCCCTATGGTCATCCCCCTTTCGTCTCTCCTGGGGCATTTCTATCTTGTCCCAGACGGTACTGCCTAGATAGAGCACAAAGCCAGTATCCCGAGCCCATGTCCAAGGTAGATGTCAATTTTGCTTGCTTCCTGGGCAAGCTTCTCCGCAGAGTGATTGGTGATCTTTAGTTAAAAGGAGTGCGTGTTGTTTTCTTCATCGAGATCTAGGTTCCGTGAAGACACCTTTTAAGGACCACCAAAGTGTACCAAGACTTGTTATCGACTCATCAAACTACTTCTTTACGTAAATGTTGTCATTTGACTTGGTCATCCACTATTGGTGTTATGTCGGTTCATCGTGCCTCTACAACGTCACCCACCGCCGTGTGGAACTTGAGAATCCTTCGGTCCAGGGCATATCTCATCATCATGTAATTCTGCAAGGCCGGGGTCCTTGTTGAACAAGACTTTCCACCTATCCATCTCGTCGAAGACCTGCTCGGATGTTGTCAACTCTAAACTCCCTGGTATGTCGTTGCCGGTCTCGAACCGAGCTCAATGAGCGATTTGCAGATCCTCTTCGATTGCTGTCTGGCAACTGGCAAGGCCGACTTGGATGAGGTAGGTGGGTCATTTGCGGTGCAGGTTGAATCCTACCAAGGCGGATACAACCGAGAAAGTTAACGCAGGTGGAGAGACAGGGTATCACGTTGTCAGTGCTGAGAAGGGGAGTGGTGGATTGGCTAACTACATTGAGGGGGGTGAATCAGAAGAGTAATACAGGAGCGACATCCTGGGAAATAGCAATATCGAAATGGCCAAGCTTTTTCAAGACTAGCGGGCCGGGCCGGCAACCAAGGAACCTAGTCCCCAGAATTTGTACAGGTGGAAGTCCACCCTATCATGGCAACTATATCATACGACTCTACCCTGTATGCGCAACCAAGCCCTCTCCGGATACACGGCCGAGGCAGCATGGCCGTCTTACCTCAAGCACATCAGATGATTCAGTGATTATCAGGACGAAGTGACCCGTAGGACCTCAAATAGCGTGCCAGTTCTTCAACATCAGAAGACGATACCTCCCTTTAGCAAAATGCCTTTTATGAAAGGCCAGAACAACTCCGAGTCATAAAACAGACTACTGAAGATGTCATCCGGGGCTGGATGTTCCACTCGACCTTGTACAGAGTCTACTCTGCGCAAAGCTTCTGGCTCTGGGGTGATACTCCACGCGCGCTTTATACGGGCCATACCCCAGTCAATCTCGGCAGCGGGGGGCCGAAGGATCGCTTAGATCCCCAAATGGTTCCATCTGCGCGCTTAACATAAGTGTACAAGGGGCTCGGAGATGCAAGCGTGGGATGGGTCTTGGCTCAAGTCAGCTGACTTGGTGATCTCTTCGAGTTCTAGATCCCATAGTAAACTGTTTGTTGGTTCGAAGGGTACTTTTGAAATGCTACGATAGAGCAGGGAGGCCCGTTTCTCAAGCATAAAAAGTGCTGCAAATAGCTAGCTGATTATTAGTTTGCATACTATGTTAAAATATAGTAATTAAGTTGATTAAAGGTTAAAGAAGTGTAATCTAGGGGCGCGTTATATATATATAAGATATCTTAGTCTAAGTAAATTAAATTAATA
>JABCKD010001631.1:0-10202 GCA_013186415.1 Fusarium sp. NRRL 66088 | reverse complement strand
GGATGGAGGGATGGAGGGATGGAGGGAGCTGGGGGGTTGGTGGCAATCGACGTTTGGCAGTAAGAGGGTGATTGTCGCGAACGCCTCATCCTTGATGGTGTCAGTTCCCGCGATCCTGGTCGGACGATGAGTGAAAACATGGCAATGGCAGGACTAGGGACCACGGTCGAGGCTGGGGGCCAAGTACGAGAGAGGGGGTCCAAGGGGATGATCGACCGGGAAGGGTCGCTTTGGGCGCTCGGCTCGGGGTCGGCGATCGAAGGAAGGCTGGCTGGTGGTTCCGGGAAGTCGAGTCGTCGTCGATGCGATGAGTGAGGGGTTGGGGCAAGATATGGCGAGGATGAAGGGGGAGAGAAGAGGGATCTCCCCGGGATCATGAACGGAAGTTGTCCATCTCGAGCTGACTGACTGACACGGGCCGCTGGGTGGTGGTAATGGTGGTGGTTGTGAGAGGGAGGATGGGATGGGAAGGGAAGGGACGCGAGGGACGGGCCTTGACAGGCTACAGGGGAACACCATCCATCATCTGTCAGGCTCACTGCATCGCTTGGTTGATTTCTTGTTGTTTGCTTGCTTGCTTATTCGAGTCTGGAAGGTTGGTTGTTGGTGACTGACTGACTGACTGACTGACATTGAGCTCAGGGACCCCGTGTACTGCGTGAACCATGATGGGCAGATGCGAGACGAGCATTGGATTGGATTGGAGGATCCATGCCAGCAGAGATTCCAATGCAGGGATCCAAACCTCTTGACGGCCCGGGCGTTGTTGGGTTTGAGCTCAAAGACTTGAAGCAATCTGGGATTCATCCATCAGGAGGCAGCTGAGGTCGATCGATGATGGCACCAAGCAAGCATAGACACGGCTACGCCCGCAGCAGTGAGACAAGCTAAAGGACAGGACCTGGAGACGATGCATGGCATACGCTTCCATGCTATGTACTGTATGCTCTGCCGCGCCGCGCCGCGCTGCGCTGCGCCATGCCAATGCTTTACGGTACCTGGGGGGAGTGACGGATGGCATGCCATGTTCTACATGGCCGCGTGGTGCGGCGGTGGCATCGGCATCGGAATCGGCGAGCCATCTGCGCGCAAGAAGATCAAACAAGCAAGCAAGCAAGCAAAGCGAGGTAAAGTGAGGTAAGGTATGTAGACCAGACCAGGCCAGGCAGGTATGTCAGCCCTGTGCAGCAGCAGCAGCAGCTTGGATGATGCGCATCACGATTGCAGCTTTGCATTGCATGCATCTGGCGACAAAGTGGAGAGATGGGCAATGCAATTGGGGGGGGAAGGGGGGAGATTTGAGATGTGAGAGATCTCGCTTGGGACTGACTACGGTGACACAGACCAAGTTTTAACGGATCGATTGGTTGGCTGTTGGTGATTTTCAAGACTCGACTGTGGCTGTATCTTGAGAAGCTGAGCCTGAGCCTGAGCCTGAGCCATTTCCCGCTTGATGGTTCGATTACCAGTTATGAGCTGTGAGTGGTCTGAGACGGTCATGAGTGAGTTTCGGGGCTCATCTAAGCGTGGCTTCGTCACTTCAAGGCCTCCAACGGATATGAGAGAGGATTGGCTTACCCTAGGGACATGAGGTAGGACAGAGTTTGAGCCATGAACCATGACGAGATGTTCATACAGGGTCAAATACCCCTTGAAAATTTTTATAGTGGTCAAGCTAAAGAAGCGGTGTGTGTTGAGTCTGGGCGTGTAATGATGAAGTTGATGGTGGTTAATGAATGAGTGAGTGAGTGAATGAATGAAGAATATCTCATCCCCTATTACATATTACATACCTACATTCCAGGCTGACTCGCGAAATAAGCTCCTCATGTGACTTCGCGTCTAAGGTTGGAGGGGCAATCAATCATCAGACGTGGCCAGTGTCGCTCGCACGCGCCAACGCGGGTCGACGACAAAGAATGACAAAATGTAGCGTGAATTGAGTCTCACCTGATCAAAAAAACACGCATGACATGCCTACGTCTGCGTAGAAACAGCGCTGTGCTCGAGTGATCATCTAGCCGCATCACCAAGCTCGTCAGTTTCTCCATCATGCCGCCAAAACAGCCCTTCCCCAAGGCCGCAGAGCCTCTTCACGGCGCATCATTCGACCCATGGAACTCGTCTTCGACTGGTCATCAGCGCCCGGAGAATAACCCGGGTACAGGCTGGCGTGAGTCGCGCAACCGCAAGCTCAACAGCCAGTTCCGCGGTGGTTCAGCTGGAGGGGAGCGGATGAGCGACACATGGGGTTCCGGCGCCGAGGACTACGACGAGAAGCGCAAGGCGATTGTTTCCAAGGCCGCCAAGGAGAGGGCCCAGCGGAGTGTAAGGGATATGCTCGTCCAGCCGGGAAAGATGAAGGAGAGTCTAGGTGGAGAAGATGATGATGTTGAGGGAGGAGGTCTCACGGGTGAGGAGGCATTAATGGAGAAGAGGAAGCAAGAAGACGAGGCGGCAAAGAAGGAAGAGAGACGAATCTTTGACGGCGTCGTCATTTACGTCAACGGGAGCACGTTTCCTCTCATCTCGGACCACAAGTTGAAACACCTCCTCACCGAGCACGGCGGTCAAATGTCACTACACCTCGGTAGACGACGAGTAACCCATGTCATAGTAGGGAGACCGGCTGGAGGAGGAGGGCTCGCGGGGGGCAAACTGGAAAAGGAGATCCGCAAGGTCGGTGGTTGCGGAATCAAGTTTGTCGGTGCCGAGTGGTAAAAACCTACCAGAACCAACCCCCTTTTTTACTTCACGTTTTGCTCACATGTTTGATAGGGTCCTTGAGAGCCTCAAGGCAGGAAAACGGTTACCCGAGGCGCGCTTCTCTAATATGAAGGTTGCGGCCAAGGCTCAGGGGAGTGTCTACGGCATGTTTGCGAAGCAGCAATCAACCGGACAGTCGTCCAAAGAATGACGACATGGTCAATGATGATGTGCACCCACTGGGTGTATATGAAACGTGGTCCACGATTAGACGAGTTGGAGGAGGTTGTCTTGTTAACGAAAAGGGGTGGTATATTGATATTCTGGATAGCATTGCGTTTGGGTGGGGACGGTACACGGAGGTTCTTTTGCATGAAACGAAACATGAACATACGGAGTTGGGTGGTTGAAGATGAAATCATTGGAGGTTTACATGTTCTCATGAGGCTATGGATAGAGGTAGATGTTTCCAATTCAAGTTATCGTTATCATTTCTTAGTTCCCCCCAAAAAATAAACGTCTCACAGAAACTATCATCCATCTGACGACAACTGCTTCAACCCAATACGGTCTTCGTACCGTTCTAGGGCAACGGCTTTCCATTCTTCCCAATCCAAGCACTTATCAAGACGGAACTGGATATATTCCTCTTCTTTCAAAGTCAGAGAGGACAAATCATGTCAAGTCGACGTGTAACCCGTGAATGACATACGCATCCGCCACCAACTTTTGTAAGTACATCTCGCCCCTCTATATCAAATCCAAGGCAGGCTTCAATGAGGAGATATGAGATTCTTGCGTTGACGGGAACTGCACAACAGTGAGTAGTTCAGTCTCCAAAAAGAAAGCAGAGAGGTTCTCCCGTAAAGGCCCATATGATGAGCCAGGTTGATCGCATACCCTCAGGAGCATCACCGAAGCTTGACCAAAGTATCAACGGGCTGCCCCACCACCTTTCCCACTCGTTCTGACGTGATAACTGACTACTGGAAGGACATGGCTTCCATCAAGATGTAACTAATAACGTTGAAGGGCAAAAAAGAACAGAGTCCATTCATATCAAACGGCAAAAAAACATACAACAGCGGNNTGGGTATGGTCGTATGTGCCAGTCTTAGGTTCATAATCGCCTCATAGAGGCTATCGTGATGGCGTTGGGCCAAGTCCGCGGACTAACTCCCTCCCCTCAGCCTTTCCGGCAGGGTGATCAGAAGGATTTACCCCATTGATTAAACACACCATTCAATGAATCGCTACACTGTCTGAAGAAGTATATCGGTCTCACATTTGGGCGCAATCATGAAGCTTGCATCGAGGTGGTGAGAACACGGATAAAGATTGTAGAGCACGCAATCACCCAGTCTCCTCAAAGTCGTGGGTCTATAAATACATATTGATTAAGTATACTCATGGAGGAAATAGAAATACGACTTTGATGTAGTCACATACTAAATGTCTGCGTGTTCCAATTCGATATGTTGGCATTAAATACCCCAACGCGTGACGAGGCTGTGACAACCAACCAAGCCCTCGCAAGGCTCTATAGTTGTGCAACTGTCAACGTGGCCACCACGACTAGAAAATTCGTGCCAATTTAGGGGCCAGTTGATTTAACGGGGGTCAGATAGATAACGAGTGCAAGCAGTCAGTCCACCATGGATAGGTGGGATAAATTGGGTGTCCGTAGAACCGTTTGAGCTGTCGCGGCCAACGTGTTCGGACATGACATGATTGTTATAGAGAAAGGACCTGAGGCTGAAACTTATTCAAAAGGAAGACAACAATCCAGCTCCAAACAAATCGCTATACAAAGAAAACCTGGCTGAAAATGTCCTCCACATGAACTGCCCTCACCATTGATGAATCATCCTCCCTCGTTATACGATAAACTACACCGAGTTTCTCATAGTCGAGCCTTGATCATGCCATCCACCTCTCCATGCTTGGCTCCCACCTTTTGGAAATACTCGCTGACCTTAGAGCGAGCCACCTCCACCGTGGACGAATCCTCGATTGTGCTGGGCACCGTCACCTCCTTTGCAAGTTCGCCGTGAACAGCATTCTCTACCATTTCCCTCAGAACTCTTCGGAGTATCTTGCCCGACCGTGTCTTAGGAATCATGCCCTTGCCCTGGATAATACCACCCAATGTTGCGATGGCACCAACCTGGCCACGAACAAGCTTCTGGATCTCCTTGGTGAGCTCCTGGTCCGGCACCGCATTTTCTGGATGATCCCTCAACGAGAGTGTGACAAAAGCAAAGGGAAGTTGGCCCTTGAGGGAGTCAGGAATGCCAACGACACACGCCTCGGCAACAAGGGGATGAGAGGCAATAGCCTGCTCGATAGAACCTAACAACTCGTGAGCTTACGTCTTGACCAAAACAGAACCGTACTCACCACTAGACAGACGATGCGCACTGACGTTAAGAACGTCGTCATTTCGTGCCATGACATGGATATAACCCTGCTGGTCGATCCAGCCTGAGTCACCAGTGTCAAGCCACTTGCCCTCAAACCTCTTCAGGTAGCCCTTCCAGAAGCGCTCCTCGTCCTTCCAAAGGGTTCGGAAACCTGTGGGAGCCAGGGGCATCGCCAGGACAATGTTGCCCATGCACCCTCTTTCCACCTCAACACCCTCATCATCGACGATGCGAACATCAAAACCTGGCATAGCCTTTCCGGCACTACCAGCCTTCAATTGAGGTGGGGGGTGTCCACGGACATCAGTCTTTCTGTGCTTGCCAGCATGGGGAACAAGCGCACGTCCAGTAATGGGAGAGCCGACCTCAGTTGACCACCAGTTGTCGATGACATGAGCGTTGTACGCGCAGTACTTGGTCATGAGCTCTTGGTACATCTCGATCAATGTTGGCTCAGAACGCTCGCCAGCAAGGAAAAGACCTTTGAGAGTCTTGAGACCACCTCGCTTGCCATACTCTATGAAGAAGTGGTTCTCGGGATCCTCCCGCTTGATGGCACGGAGGGCAGTAGGCGCAGTGAATAGAGTGGTAACCTTGTACCGGCTGATAATATCCCAAAACGCAGACGCATCAGGGGTTCCGACGGGCTTGCCCTCGTAGAGGACAGTCGCGGCACCAGTCAAGAGAGGGCCATACACAATGTAAGAGTGACCAACAATCCAGCCGATGTCCGAAGCGGTGAAGGACACGCAGCCAGGGCCATGAATGTTGAAGAGATAGCTGATGGACAGGTGCAGACCTACAGCATGACCACCAGCATCTCGTAGGACGCCCTTAGGGGCGCCAGTGGTGCCAGAAGTGTGAATGATGTAGACAGGCGAAGAACTTGGGACAGGCACACAAGCCGCCTTCACTCCACGAGAGTGAGCACTGCCGACAAGACTCTGCCAGTTGAGTTGACCCGCTTTGCGGTTGATGTTCCATTTGAGTTGGTCTCGTTGCCAGACAATGACCTTGCCGGTTTTGTGGGTTGACAGACCAATGGCCTCCTCAACCAAAGGCTGATAGGAGATTGGGGGCTTGTTGCCGTCGATTCCGCAAGAGGCTGTCAGGATCAAGACAGGTTGACAAGAATCAATACGCTGTGCCAGAGCATTCGGGGCAAAGCCACCAAAGACGATCGAGTGGATAGCGCCGAGTCGGTTGATGGCGAGGATGCCTATTACTGCGGCGGGAATCATGGGCACTATTCATGAGGTCAGGTTGTGTTTCGCGTGTAAGTCAAGGTTTAGTGGATCTACTTACTGTAAAGCATAACAACATCACCCTTCTCAACCCCCTGCTCTCTGAGGACACCAGCGAGTGTCTCGACCTCGTGAAGCAATTGACGGTAAGTGTATGTTTCCCTCGTGTTCGTCACGGGACTGTCAAAGTAGATGGCGACAGATTCGCCATGGCCATCGAGAACATGACGATCAACACAGTTGTAGCAAGTGGAGATCTCACCGTCTGGGAACCACTCCCAGCTGTCATGGGTAACACCGCTCTTGAGGGTCTTCTTGGTCAACTGGATGGTAGCAGAGAATGGCTTGTGCCAGTGGAGGTGCTCGGCCTGGTGGCGCCAAAAGTCTTCCCGGTTTGTAAGAGAGTGCTGGAGCACCTCGTCCTGAATGTGATAATCGTGATCGTCGGCCATGGCTGGTTTCTCTCCCGGGCTCTGGGTTGCTTTCTGTGCCTCTTTCTGGGCGTGGAATGAATATCTTCGTGTCTTTGTACACGATAGGGGCTGTATATGTGGCAGCAACGATGATAATGCAGGACGGCGAGAACAAGAGACGGGGAGGGAAACCGAAGCTCTACGGGGGCGGACGAGGGTGACAACTTCTTGAAGAGCCTGTCTCAAGTTCAACGGCATCAGATTTCTTGAGAAGTGTCCGTTCAAGTCCCTTTGACAAGCTGTAGACGGCTATGCCTGGTGAAGAATATCCTCGGCTATGGCACCGTCTGGCGAAGGTGTCAATGTCAGAGTTAAAGGGAGAAGGAGCAGATCCGGGGAAAGTCGTCGGCATGGATGTGTGGAGCTTTGTCCGGTTTCTCGGAGCGTCAGAAGGGTAGGTACGTGGTAATCAGGGCTTAGTTGCGGGTGGAAGCTACTGCTAGGTCGAGTTGTTGAAGTGACGGCTTACGCCCAATGCTCCTGCCTCGTGTCTCCAAGCTATCTGTTCGCGGCGCCTCGACTGCACCTTCCGCTCTCCGTGCCCACTGGCAGCTCTGGTAACCCGGGGAAGGCGCTACCTCCCCCGCATTCCACCCAATCCCCCATTGGGGACCAACTTCAACTTCCCCTTTGTCCGGTAAGCTTTACCGATGACCGTCGGTTCGGGGCTCAGCCCGAGACAATGCATGGAGCTCCTTAGTTTTTTATCAATGATAAATGAGGCTCGCTCATTGATGAACCAGGACCGTGCCTAACGTCGACGGGGATATTCCGGATGTTCGGCGTTCAATTGAACTTGCCAGTTAGCGTACCCGACAAATTGCAAATTGGCAGTTTGCCATTGAATGGATGTGTAGTCCACTTCGTAAAATTGTCGTCTATCGTTCTTGGAACAACAGTTGACAACAAGCAGTCATCGCTTTACACACGTTGTTCTTCTTGATGCGAACGCGGACGTGCGTCGGCTCAACTACCGAACCACCCCGGACGGGTCTTCCCCCCTTCCGGCCGTGCGACGACGACACTACCGTGACTACTTGCAACGTTGAGAGGATGGCGCTGCGAATGAGGGAGAAAACCACACCACTTGGGTGTTTTCAGTCCGGATAGAACCGGAGACATTTGGGATTGTCCTTACGCATCCAACTTGAGTAGGTTGTCGGCACCCAACTATGGCTTGTCTGTGACCAAACTCAAGTTCCGCGGCAAAGCCACCATGCAACTGATGCAATTGGTTACCGAGACGCACTCGCGAATGCCTCGGTCCTCGTGGCATGGGGGAATGGATGAGCTGCATGGCAAGTCCAGGAACTTCCAATCATAACATTAAGTAATTGGTCGACCAACTTTAGAGGACATGAATGTTGCATCCCCGGGAGGTGAAGTATGAGCATGGGAGAAAGGGACTTGGCGAAGAGAAAAAAAAAAAAGGTGCGACAATGCTCTAGGGTAGGCAATCTCCCAAGTTCGCTCTTCTACTACCAGATATATCCATTCTCCAGTGCGATGCTGATGATTATCTGTATTAGGTTGCGGATATAAATTATTTATTCTATACATGTATGCCTCAGTCGGTGAATATTTGGCTCGGGTGGGAGTTGTAAACTCTCAATGTTACAACATCTTGTGTTTTCAACTCCTTGTATTTGAGAGCCTCCCCATTTCCTCCCAGATGTCAACAGCCCTAGACAAATATGGGCTGAACCAACAAGGAACCCTTATCTCGGCTCCAGATTTACCAAGACAAGACTCACCGCGGCTTCTCATAATATCCCGATATCGCTCTGCCGTGTCCTATCTCGACAAAGATGATGACCAACAACCATGAATATCGGAGACGGCACAGCAGCTCTTTTGCCGGTGAACCTAACCAGCCTTGGATCCCGTCGCTCCACTAGGCCTGAGCGCAAGCTCTTGGACAGCAAGCAGAAAGAACCCTGGTGTTTTGATATGGAAGAGATGACACCGCAATTTCGCTTAGCAGCACCCACTGTCTCAACGCCTCCGACGCCGCCCGTGGCCGCCACGATTTGGCCGTTCGCGCCTCTTCTTACCAGTTGGGAAGTGGTGCATCGCTCGGTCGTCGGTGGCGCTGGCAACGGCGCCCAAACTGTCTGATCCTGCAACTTCACTTCCCTTAGCCGGTGATATTCTGGGAAATCAAGGACTAGCCAGCTCATGCGCTTCGTGGCATGCACCCCGGTGTGACGTGGGCGAGAGAGGTGATAACAAATGTGGTATGCGTTGTGGTCTGGGCCAGCAAGCGCCCAGGGATAGAGTCATGCAAAGTTGGGCACATGACCAAGCTTTTCACACGCCGGTGGACGAGACTGGATCGCTGGTGAGATTCTTAAAATGACCCCGGGCAATAATGGTCGCGTGCTAGTCAACGATGGCTGGCCGGGGCGATGCTCCGAAGAAAGCAAACAAACAAAGGGCCACGGCCCATTGTCTTGACGCCCACATGCCAGCTGCATTAAAGATATTAGCACCACATATATACAAATTCACGTTTAAGATGGAAGAAGTTATGAAGTTTGCCGAGCCAAAACTGGCCTCTTAGCAATGATTGCTTTGCCTGAGCTATAATACAAGATTTCCCCAGGCTCACAAACATTGAAAGTACTTGTCAAGAGTCCATAAACACGCCCAGCTGTAGGGGGATATGTACCTCGCACACCTCGGCGGAAGACTAAGAGACGTGATTGAGAGTTCCCCAAAAGTATGTCGCAAGAAAAGGAAAACGGATTCGAGTGCGAGGTGATTCGAGGTAGGTAATGCGTCTCTTGAGGTTTCTCATCAGGGGCAGAAATGAGAACGACCCGCGGGCTATCCAAGGCACAATCGTCCCATTATTGCTCCAAAAGGCAAATAAACACATTATATTCCCAGCCTCGAAAGAGACCTCACACAGGGTGTATGCGAGTTCCTTCCGGACGCCGAGACAAAACTCATGTACAAGAATGTCTCATTCCTGCAAAGCGTGGCCATCATTAGACAAAGACTCCATAGAGCTGTGCAGAAGTATACCGGTTCTCCGTTCGTATGTTCGTGTCCAAAAAGTCTATACATTCCCTGAAAATCGCTTGCATCCCCTTTGAAAAGAAACCAACACTAACTCTCCCACAGGCTCCCACGCGAATTAGGTATTACCGAAATAAAGAAATCGTAGGTAGGACGTGGTCGACGAGACGCGCTAGTTGCTGATTTACAGGAAAGCAGCGAGACCGACGACGGCGGCGAGGCCAGCTCCGGAGAGAGCGGCGACCTTGCCGGCGCCGGCAGTGGGGACCTCACTGGGAGCACCACCGGTGGGGGTGGCAACGGGGCCGGAGGGGGAGCCAGGCTTGCCGGGC
>JABCKD010001629.1:0-16160 GCA_013186415.1 Fusarium sp. NRRL 66088 | reverse complement strand
ATTTTACTTAGTTATATCTTTTATTATTAATGTATTTTTTTAAAAAAAAGTTAAATAACTAAATTATTAATAATAAGCCTATACTTAATCTTATATCCTTACTTTTAATATAACTAAACTACCTAGGCTACTCCTTTAGCGTTTACTTACTCGTGACACACCACCGCTGCCGCGCCTTCTTATCACATATCCTCACCTTTCAGATGAAGATACGACGTTGGCTCCACCAGGTACGTCGGCAAATGTTGGTCGCCCCTGGAATGATCGGAATGACTGGCTCCTTAGGCATGATACATGACGTTGCTCACGCTCGAACCCGCAAGCTCCACTCACACCTACGAGCCAAAATCCTCGTCGACGTAGCGGATCAGGAACTAATGGTTCATCCCAGTTCTCCCTTGCCCATGCTGGGTGGTTCGACCGTTACATGAAGAGCCAACCCCGTTTGGGAGTCCAGTCGTCAGCACGTACCTGGTGGATACCGCTTCGTGGTCGAAAGAAAGCTCCGCGACGAGTTTTGCAGGGATGGTTTTGTTCCGGAAGCCAGAAAGAGGACCATACGGTGATTACGTGTTGTCGAGCCTATCATTAATCAGGGTGGGTGGTGCAAAATTATGTTGCCTGATGTTTTCGGGGACATGCTGGCCGGCTTCATTTCTCTCGCTGAGGGGTTGAGTGTCATGCGAGGACAGGTTTGTAATATTGACAAGCCGAGCTCCCTGAAGCCACGCTCTAGGATTTTTGTTAGCTACCCTTGGATTTTCGTTTCTTTCTCTTTTTTTCTTTGTAATTAAAGAACTGGTTGAGTTGCACCACGTGCCTAGCTTCGGCTCGGGGTTCCAAATGGCTGTCGGCGAAGCTTACGAAACTCCTCGGAGAAACTAAACCAAGTTATTTTGAGCTTTTCTCTCTTTTTTTCAGGCTTAAGAATTATCCCTGCTAACTAGCTAAATTAGCTCTTGAGAATACGAGGGAAGCATAACCGGTGTGCCAAAAGAAACAGATGCTACAGTAGGTACTGTAAAGGGATATCGCCTACACGCCATGTGACATGCATGTATAACCAATACGATTCTTACTAGAAAACAACATGCGTTGATGCTAATCTTAAACGCCTTCGAGGATGACGTATACCTAATTGCTTTATCTGAGCCTCGTATCTTCTCCTTATTTTGTCCTCATATTATCCTACCCTCTCTTAGGGTTATGTATACTTATCATCCGATTCTCCATCATTCTCATATATTCCTCCTAGGCATCTTAGAGTTTTAAAGACACGACGGCACCTGTTAACTTTACTGCTCTTTGTCCGCCTCGATATCAACCACTCCCGTTTTATCACGATGCCGCCACCTTCAATGCTGCTCAGGGTAGCTTCCTTGCTTTTAGGTACCTTTACATCTTTCTCCCGTTCCCCAAGTTAAAACGCCAACAAAAAATTCCAGCGTCATGCCGTTCTGTTCAAGGCTTGCAAGCTATGATTTTGGCCGATACCAACCGCGATGGTAGAGTTGATGTCACGGGGCATACCGATATCGCGGGAAAAGATCAGTGGACACCGGAAAGGGGTGCAGTCTTCTTGGCCAACATTGGTGATACTGATCGACGGTGCTCGAAACTCATCACCAACGATACGCCTGACAGCGAGGTTGACAACTGCCACGATGCTATCGACAATATCCAGCGTAATCCGCGATACCTTGCCCCTCTCAGGACAGTGCCCAACTATGAAGTCAGCGATAGCGCTCGAGGCACCGTCTTTGTATCGGGTGACGAGGCTGCAAACAAGACTCGTATTTTTCATCGACAGGGAGACGATTGGGTTTATGTGAGCCGACATTACATATTTGACTCCAAGAGCTTGAGGAACGGACTTGAACTCGGCGTTGATGCCCGAGATGTCCGTCGCCCTAATGGATGGGACGGTAGAGCTACCGTGCACTTCGTCATCGTGGATGGGGAGACCAAGGCTGAGGATTCGGTGGCTCTTCGAGTTGCCCCAGTTCTCACCCATCACCATGCCCAACTACCCACCAAGATTTTCACCGTGGCGGATACTACCAATAGCACGTCGCGTGCCAAGTTTGTCAAGGACTTCAAGCAACAAGTCGTTGAGGCTGGCATCACCGAGTCTGTGTATCTGTTCCAAACCGACGACATCTGGGCCCAGGACTTTTTCGAACCCGGTTACATGAGCATCCCTGGGAAAGACGGGCCGAAAGTTCTCCGAGTCTTGATTCGATCAGCCCAGCAATTTCGCCCTGCTGGCAACCTCCTGTTCCAACTTCTTCGCTCCGACAGTGTGGCAGCCGTACAATATCTCGAGGATGGACACACCAGGGATGCCGCCGGGAACCTGGAGACTATCCCTCCTTTTGAGCACAACGGCACCAGATGGCCTGCTGGCCGGGCCATTGTTGGCACGGCTCCGTGGGAAAAGCCTTTCGTGTTCGACTTTCTGACGGCCCAGGAGACTCAGACGCCCCTGGAGCTCAACACAAGCTGGCTTTTCGTTGGACACGTCGATGAGTTCATCCAGTTTCTGCCTGCAGATAACGAGAGAGGCTGGGTTGTCATGGTGGATGACCCCCTTGCAGGCTTAAAGCTGCTCCAAGACGCACAAAAACAGGACTTCGGCAATATTAGTGCCGTTAGCCGTCCAGTATTCCCCTCGGATGATGGCTGCTTGCCCAAGGACACCATCAACCAGCTGCTCAGCAAAACCAACCTCACTGGCATTACCGAATACTGTGCTGAGCATATCGAGCGCAATATCCTTCGCCTTAAACAAGCGACAGGAATCACAGATGAGGATATCTTTCGTCTTCCTGCTCTTTTCCACACAGATTTTGCGACCCGTGATTGCCCGTCGAAGAAAGAGTCTCGAAGTTCCTCCGCCTCGGTGAACTCCGGATGGGCGTCTCACCCTTGTCTTTCTATCATGCCGCCCTCCAGCACCCGCCAGCGGCGACAGACGAAGGAGGAGACGACGAGAGTTCTTGCTGTTTACCCTGGAATCATAAATGGTGTTGTTCTGAATGATCGGGAGGTGCTTGCGCCGAATCCATGGGGCCCGTCGATTAACGGTGTAGACATCCTTGCCGCAGCCGCTCGAAAGGTTTATGCTGAGGCTGGCATGGAGATAAGATTTATGGATGATTGGTTCTCTCATCATGTCGAGGGCGGTGACGTACATTGCGGTTCTAATTCGCTACGGGAAACTAATGCCGAGTGGTGGTAGGGGTAGAGAGTTGGGTAGTAGTAGAAGGCATCAAGAGATCAGCACCAAGAGTGTAATCCAGGGTGACCCTTGTCACAAGAGTCAAGCCGACGGCGTGTGATATTGGAAACCAAATTTGGTGCGATCTTCTCTATCGGTTATCCCAACTTCAACGATGATAAAGAAGACATTTTTAGCATATCATAGCATTATATCTAGGTGTGTCAGAGTGCTTTCCATATCATATCAGCCAAGGTTCATAATATAATATACATTGCTTGTACGGGTCTGGAAACCTCTCACAGCCTCGTCGTTGGAGGTGGCATGCTCGCGGGCAGCACCTCTATCCACCTGAGCTCGGAACTTGTGTTTTGGAAGAATGGGAGATGGAGAATCTTAGCTCACAGCACAACGTATGGTAGGATGCTGGTTGCTAGGCGCTCGAAACTTACGCATCTACAGATCAATAATAAAAACACATTCATTTATTGCAACTAAATAACCCGTGGGCTCCAATGGACCCCAAGCCTCACATGAGCCGGCGGGTATTGTTCTTGTAGAAAAGAATGAATCACCCCGACCCAGCATGAGTAGATCGGTAACTAACCTAGCTACAGGTCTCAACAAGCAAAAATACAAAATGGCCATGTTCGAAATGGATTACACCTCGGCATTTCGGCCGAGTTCATACACCATCTCCATCTCCTCAGTGCGCCAAGTATCAGGTTGCAACCCAACGCCCTCGGTGGCACTGAATACCATATTCTTAGCACACTTCCTAGTGTAGGCGGGCCATTCAAGATTTATTTCAGGAACTGTAGTACCATGGTAAGTTGACAGGTCCCTTCATTTGACAGCAGTCCTTTCTATAGAGCCAAGTGGACTGATAACACAAACAGGAAAATCGTATACAACGTACCTTGGTGAAAGTTTGGAGATTGCTTCACAACAAAACTAATCCACATACGACTCATGATGTTGGCCAACTCCTCATGTTTCTGCTTGAGGCTGGTCTCTGAAGGGAATGGGTTTGTGTCCCAACCGACTCCGTTGATGTTGTCAAACGTGTAGGGAATCTCCTGGAAATGGGTAGCTCCCAGCGTTTCAGAGTCGACATTGGCGGGAACAGTATCGAAGAAGTAGCTGAAAGATGTCGCGCCGTAGTTAGCCCACGCCGTATTAATCAACCGACGACCAGCTGTAAACATCATGTCGCCCATCCAAAGAGTCGCTTTTCCATACTGAGAACCCATTTCAGGTCCTGCATCTTCAGAGACGGTCCCAAGTCCTGCCGCTGAAGGGTTGTCAATCTCTTTTTGGTATAACCCATGCCATTTTTGAAGCATTTCCGTACGTACGGGGCCTCCTCCCCAAGCCGCACTGACGAAATTGCCAAAGTCTTCAGCAGTGTTGACCGGTAAACGTCCAAAGGCTTGCGCGAACATGGTACCCTCATTGCGGTTTGTACCAGTCAGGACAGGGACTTTGAGGAATTCTCCTCGTTCCAGTTGCAAAATGCGGTTGTCAGGCACGATGCCACCATCTATGACAAGATTTGTTCGCATGCGCTGGCCTGCTGCTTTCAGATTTTCCATCGGAACGCCGCGCAGACAAGTGATAGGGTCGTCTGACCCCTCGCAACCAGTATGTCGAAGAATCATGTTGAAATCCTCCTCCCGCTCCGTGACATTGCGGTTACCATTGTCCCCAGGAAAAGGGCCGCCACTTTGAAGAATGGCGCCTCTGAAAAGACCATCATCACGACCACCATAAGCGAGGAGATGAGCACCAATAGAAATAGCTCCAGCTGACTCGCCCATGACGGTGACGAGAGAAGGGTCGCCGCCAAACTGAGCGATATTCTCTTGAACCCAGGCTAGTGCTTGTCGCTGGTCGTGGAGCGCCAGATTCACCAAGCCCGCTTTCTCCAACGCGGATCCAGCCAATATTCCGAATGGTCCAAGTCGATAGTTGAAACTGACGAAAATAATGGGCATTCCCATCTGCACCGACTTTTCCACCAAGAAGGAGCCGTTGTACCTGCCATCGGCGGCACTACCTTCAAGCCAGCCTCCGCCATGGATCCAGACAAGGACAGGTAGTCTGTTGCCCACATTTGTACCAGCTGGACGAACCACGTTTATATGTAGGCAGTCCTCGCTCATAGTGGCGTTTGTTTCTTGGGTGAAACCGGGCAGGCCTGTGGGGTTACCGGGACACCAATCCCGGTGAGATTGGGCGTCACGAGTGTCGTCCCAAGCGACAGGAGGAGCCGGCAAGGCAAACCGACGGTCTCCAGTGGGGGGCAGTGCATAAGGGATTCCGAAGAAGAAGTCCTGTTTATGGGTAGGGTCGTAGGCTCCAGAAAGCGTTCCATTTCGAATCTTGACTAAAGGCTGCGACCGTCTTGGGGGGCGAAGGGGTGAAGATTCAGCATTTCCACGCTGGCCCAACAAAGCGCAACAGGCCAAAAAACAGTATGAGAACAACATTGTAACTAGTTGGAAAAGAGCGGTGGCTGGTTGGGTTGGTGTGTTTTCTCATCCCGACCGACGCCCAACTCTTATATGAGAGGAAATGCGTAGAAAGCACGCTATCGCCTGGTTGAGCTTTGTGTTCGGTTGCTTCCCATGGGCGGGCAGTCTCGGGGCTTACAAAGCTGCCCGTTATGATCAGCCCAGTTTACAAAGACGGAAATGAAGCTTTTGAAATCCATGGTGTAGCTACAGTGGGATGCAAGAACCACGAGACTTTACGAATGTCACGGGCTAAATCATCTAGGCCTAACCAGGTAGCTATTTTATATCTCTTGCTATTCTCATTGGGTCGGGCCGTGTTGACAGGGTATAATTAGCGAGGGCAATACACTCATAAAGTTTCACTTCTTGCATCCCACTATATATGCCGAGACCCAAGTTGACTGTGGGGTAGCGCAGTGACCAGGAACCAAGCCATGCCAAATGCAGGGGTTGTCAACGGGTGAAAGCCGATGGGTAGGTCCTCGAGCCCAAGGGTGACGTCGGATTTAACAATTAAGGTTTAAGAGTGTATCCGTACTAGCATCGGAATTTAGACATGGCTACGTTCCGCTGACACATCAGCATAATGGGTTCTAGATCAGTCGAATTAATCCTTAGTTGTTTCTTGGTACATTGGTGGGATACATGGTGTTCCGTTTACATGTAAAATCAAGTTGGAATCCGAGGTTATTACGCGTGAGGATGTGGTCCCCCCTGTGAGAGAACGTCTACTTGAATGTTTTCTCTGTTATGGTTGAAGCTGGAACAACAGAGCCAAAAGATTGATAAGGGCGGTACACTATATGAGATAGCTTTAAAGGAAATAGCGATTCTTAAGGTTCGACGGAAATACGGAGTTTTAAAAAACAGGTTTAATTGGATAGATAAATGATACTTTGAAAAGGATTGGGCCGTCGGGCTTGTTGACAAATGCTTCCGAACGCCAAGGATCCTCCTCCCCGGGCGCTCAGAAAATGCGACTATTGCGTTCCAGGCCCACGGATTTAACAATAAAGATAATTCCGAGGTTCACATCAAGATTGTTCCTGTAATAGGTAACTAAACCCGAGGCGCAGGGTTGTTAGCTCATACTCTAGCTCTGGCCATGTCATTGCCAATATTGTGCCAAGCAGACGTGGAGAATGAAAGCTTGACGTTAATCATCTTGCTCGCAATAAGAAACCTTTCAAGGCGACAGTGGGGAATAAGATGAACGCGGCTGACAAATGTACGCTTTCGAATTGCCCGTTGCTAATCTAACGACCGACCGACGGGTTCGTCTCTGGTTCCGAAGTTCAAGCAGAGGCTTGGGCTGACCGTCAGTATATAACGTACTGTGTTCGTCCAAGTATGGATACCTTTAAGCCTATAGCTTTCGTCGACGCAATTTGAGAAGTATTCAAGATGAATTTGAAACATATCTTTTCCTTTGTGGCTGTTGCCGCTGCTCGCCAAGTTTTGTTTGATGGCGGTACAGTCGTTACTTTTGACGACCAAGCTGGAGGCGTTAAAGTCCTACGAAATCATTCTGTTCTTATTAACGGAAACACCATCTCTGCAATATTTCCGTCTGGATCCGGTACAGACCTTCCGGAAGACGTTGATGTTGTGCCAGTATCCGGCAAGATCTTGACACCCGGCTTCATCGATACACATCGCCACCTTTTCCAATCCGCCTTCAAGACCATGGCGTCCAATATCACCATGGCTGCTTACTTCGCAACCCTCTCGCCCTATGTTCCCAATGTTATCAATCGCCTCGGGCCTGATGATATTTACTACGGCCAGATGATGGCTATCCGCGAATCCCTAGGGGCAGGTGTCACCAGTATTGTGGACCATTCATACGGCACGTTCGACGAAGGCACCAGCAGGGCAAGTTTGCAAGCCTCTATCGACAGTAGGGCCAGAATTCAGTGGTGTTTTGGCTTGCATCAAATTCCCAACAACTTTACCATTGTTAAGCAAGCTGAGGTTTTTCAGCAACTTCTCCACGACACTGATTGGGGCTCTACCATTGTGCAGCCGGGTATTTCATTTGATGAGTTCGCCGACGCCCCGCAAAGCGTCTTAGACACAGTCATCAACCTTATTAGGTTTGTCGATCCAAAACGAACGAGAAATGTTTGAACTTGGGCAAGCTCGCTAACTCAATTTTAGTAAAAGTAAGCTGTCCACCTTGACCACTCACTTTCTTGGGGGTCCTTGGATCGGTGAGTAGGAAGAAATATTCTGTGCGGGCAAGAACACAATGCTAACAAAGACAAGGAGCCAACAGTCCTACCCTCCTCAAAGAACTTGGATTGCTCAACACTTCACTCCCTGTTATCTTCTCTCATGCAACTGCGCTTACGCCAGAGGATGCCGCGGTTCTCAGGGAGTATAATCATCATATCGCCATTGCCCCCGAGTCAGAAATGCATTTTGGTCATGGGTATCCCCATTCGCACAAGATTATGGACCAAGCAGCTTTGGCAATTGACGCATCTTGGGCTTGGAGTGGTGATATTGTGACCCAAGCTCGAATTTGGTTGCAATCGGTTCGGGTGGCATTATACCAGGCAACTCTGGATAACTGGAGAGTTCCCGTGAATAACCCAATGTCGGTAAACCAAGCATTTTTGCTTGCGACGCGAGGAGGTGCCCAGGCCCTTCGACGTTCGGATCTCGGGGTGCTCTCTGTTGACGCCAAGGCCGATATTGTTGTCTTTGATGGTAGTGCGCCAAACATGGCGGGTTGGAATGACCCGGTTGCGGCTGTCATTCTCCATTCAAATCCAGGGAATGTCAAGCACGTCATGGTTGACGGCCAGTTTGTCAAGAGAGACTTCAAGCTCATTACGCCATCCAAAACTTCAAGAAGCCTGGAAGACGTGACTGAGAGGTTCTTGGAGAGCGCAGAGAGAATACAGTCTCAGTTTCTTGCTGATCCGCCAACACCGCTATCCGGAGAACATAAACCAGGCGTTCAATACGTACAACTGAGCAATGTTGATGTCCTTCCTGGCGAAAACACCGGGTACTGAGACGGTGGATACTGGAGGATACATAGGAACATGGTGGGTAGAGCATTCTGGAAAGTTTCGCTCTTGACGATGAGTCTGCAAGACGCGGCAAATCAGCAACGTAGTTACTTTCTAAATTCTTTTTGGACGTGTTAGTTATAGGCAAGATGTATATAGAGTAGGAGGTTTAATCTATGAAAGCAAATCTAAATGGATTACCTTATAATTAAGTATTGTTCGTCTTATATTACTGGCATAGATATAGGCTATATTGCGCATAAGTAATAAAGGCTCCGCGTAGGAATATATCGTAGCTATTAGTCGGCGGCAAGTTCTAAACCCTCCCGACATACAGTTAGCCTAGAGTCACGGTGGAAGAGCCCTTGCACACTAGGGGGGAAATCCATATCATGCGGCAACCGATCTTTGCTCAGGCTGAGATCAATGGTCAACGCTAAACGAAGGTAGAGGCTCAGATGCGAATCAAACAAGTCAGCCAATCCGCCAACGCTTTCAGATGCTGGGCCCATGACTGACTGTAAGCATTCGGGTTTGATGAGCCCAGCGACGTGATGCACTGCGCTGATTACAACACCCACGCTGTCGTACTGAGAGCTATACACTCTCATAGCTTGAAGAATAGTTTCCAGTCGCATGTCTTTCTCAAAAAGCCCCGTGTTTGGATCAGGTGACGCCTCTTGACAGGCGAGCTTGACGTCCAACATGTGCATCAAAAGGGGTGTCGCGGTGCAAACAACTGCGGTGCTGGGAAGCCATCGGTCAAGACCGTGGTGATTCAGCCGTCCAAGACATTGGGTTACTGCCAAGGAAGCGTTTTGAATTTCCCGGTTTCGACATGATGAAGTATGCGTCTGAGGAAGACTGCACTGACTGGCCTGAACCAGAACTTGACCGTCGCCGGCGACATTGTCTACAACGATGTGCACACGTGGATAGCCGAGTCTCCGTCTGAGAAGGATCGAGATGCCTGGATCGAGTGTCTTGACAAGTTGGAATCTTACAACCCCTCCATCGTCATTGGCTCTCATCATCATCCTGGTGGCGTTGATGGGGCCTTCAACATTGCGGCTTCGAGGGAATATGTCAGAACGTTTAGTAGACTTGTGAAGGAGTCTGAGTCCGCTATGCTTCAGGCTTATCCGGACAGGATTGGAAAGCTTGTCTTGTGGCTGGGCTGTCACGTTCACAAAGTCGGCATTGGCATGTCAAAAATAGATTCTAGTGATTTACCATATTGACTCTCTAAAGGGCACATTTCTTTTCTTTCGGCTTTCGTACCTGTGCTTGTATAATTTTATGCCAGGCAAATTATCAATGAGACATGTTAGGCCCCGACCCCTTACGCTTCGGGAGGCAGCGCCTTCACCGCTCGACCAATAGGAGTACTCCGGGAGCGATGACATTACCAATCAACGCGACTCATCTTGTCGTTTGCGCCTTTCCATTTCCCTCCTCTCCCTCACCCTGTACCATCAACTGGTGCTCTATGCAATGCCACTCTATTCTTGCACCAGCTCTAGACCGCACTCAACGCCAGCAGACGCAAACCCACCCTCATGTCCGATTACCCATTCCTCGAGGGTGACTCCCAGCCTCAGGCTAGTAACGCGCCACCTGCACCTACACTCCAAACCCAAACCCCCCACGATCGCAGAAAACGTGCCCAAGTGGTCAGAGCCTGTGATTATTGTCGTCGCCAACGTATCAAATGTGACAACCGCATTCCTTGCACGCCTTGTCAAGCCAGAGGCAGCCAATGCAGTAATGCTGTCATCAAGTCGACCACGCTACCCCAAGCCTACCGGGAAATTGAACGGCTGAGACGAAAGATCCATGAGCTCGAATCGGAGCTTCAACAACAAAAGACTGAAGGCAATATCAGTTTAGTAAATACGTCACAAGAGCGAAATGTCGACCCTTCCCCTTCCCATGGTCCTGCTCGTTACAGTTATGAAACCCCGACATGGCTGCAAAAAGGCGTTCACATCTGCGCTGGGCAGTCAACGAGTAAGACCTGGTATGGACCATCGTCGCTTTTTTACTTCGTTACTCAAGTTCTGGACCTACTTGGACCCCCTGGACTGCAATCGGCCAGTCAGGAAAAACTTCCAGGCTCTGTATCAGCAAGCTCGCTGTTAGACGAACCAGGGAACACGGTTTCGCCCATCGATGATGGTCGCAGACCTAACCAAGCCGGCTCTTCCAGCCTCTCCTCAAGTCAAACAGGAGAATATCTGTCTCTCATGCAGGAGGAGTTTTTCATCGAGTTATACTGGCAGTCTCACCACGCAGCCGTCTTTCCCATCATCGACGAGGCCGAGTTTCGTGACCACTACAGATCTTTATGGACACCTGAAGGCAACGTCAGGAGACCCTCCCCACTTGTTGATATCGTAATCGCGATATCAATGCAGCTTGGCATCTCGGCGGTGCCAGCAGCTCGACGAAATTTCGCCAAGCAAGAGGGCGATACGACAGTCGTTGGCCGGAGATACTATCTTCGCTGTCAAAAGTTTCTGGCATACGAGCTTGAGAGTCCAGTAATGTCAACCTTCCAGAGCCAGATACTTTGCTCCACGTATCTCTGCTCTGCAAACTTTCAGAACATGTCTGATTGTGCTTGCGGCCCAGTTGTCAGAACTGCATACATGCTTGGCCTCCATCTAGACCCACCAGAAAGTCTTTCGTCGAAAGAGAAGGAGATGCGGAGGCGGTTATGGTGGGCGATTTATATCTTGGATAGCAAGATTGGCATGAAATATGGCCGGCCTTTCCTCTTGAACCAGACCAGGTTTCTACCTCAACTCTCGGAGCATAGTCTTGACGCTGCTCTGGAGGCAGGATCAAGATTTAGTCCCCTAGGCTCCAATCTTAGTTGGCTGAGCTTTCATCGTTTACAAACAGAGTTGTTCTTGGCTGCGAGAACAGCCTACACATCCTTCTTCGACGACACATCAGGGGTATTCACAGGCAACTCTGCCTCGGACAACATAGACGCTTTCGAAGCACAGGCAGAAGCTTTCCATAAAAGGCTCGAAGAGGTTGATAGTTGGGCCCAATCCGTGCCTGACGCTCTCAAGACCACGCGACTCAACAATGGACGACCCCTTTCAACAGACTCTTGTCCTCTCGACTTGGAACTCTTTGCACCCCTCTGGCTCCAACGGCAACGGCTCCTGCTGGAACTCATGTACCATAACCTTTGCATTAACCTCTGCCGGCCCTTCATCTTTGCCTGCTCAGCGTCCACCTCCAACACTGTAGAGCAGCTAGGGGTTAGGTGTGCGCTGCATGCATCAACACTCACCAGAATTATGCACCAAGTCCTTTCTTCGACAGATATTCTGAATGGTTGGCATGAAGCGTTCCAGTGGCAGTGGAACGCAGCCATGACGCTTGTAGGCTTCGTCCTGGCTTACCCGCAGGCTGCGTCCACAGCAGAGGCCAGGAAGGGTATCGATACCTCCTTGGAGGTTCTGGATCTTTATAGCGCCAGCTTTGCGGTAGCGGCAAAGGCTGCCGATGTCGTTCGCCGGCTTCGTGCCGAGGTTGATCGTGTTGCCTGCATCACGCGTCAAAACTCCGGTGTACAGGTCTTGATAAGACAGACTGACAGAGGTGAGATGGCTCAGGCTGCTGATACAACATTGGCAGCTTATGACAGTGCTCTGGGAGAGACTACTGAGGGTCTATCGCTGGCGGAGAATGGAATTGATATTGGAGATATGAATTCGACGTCTTTGCAGGCTATTCTGAATATGGCCTTTGACGTCGATCAATGGGCTGAGCCCTATATGCTCTGGCCGAATGGAGATGGGTCGGGACTGTGAGATGGGGTCAAATGTGAATCAAGTATTGTTTGCGCCCAGGTCAGGGAGATAGCCCAGAGATTGCATTTCAACAACATATTTACATATGTTTAATCTCTCCCTCTGATTTGAAGTCAATTCAGTTAGGGTTATACAGCTTGAAACATGTTCTGATATAACTTGTAATTATATATGTAGAAGGTGAAGAAGTATACTAATACTTCATTCAAGCGGTTCATCATTAAAATCTTTAGGAACCGGCTTGTTTCAGGGCCATTACCATTGAATATTGCACGCGAGATATTTAACTCAGATGATCGACATTTGACAAACTATCTCCTTACTGACAGAGTCTCCTTCCAAATACCAAGAGGGGGGATTTTCTACACTTAAGGTCCACCGTACATCCTACTCACCCAGGCGGATAGCAACCGACTTATTCTGTGTATAGTTGGCCAGGGCAGCCTCTCCAAGCTCTCGACCAATGCCTGATTCCTTGTATCCTCCGAATGGCAAAGCATGTGAAATCATATTGTAACAATTCACCCAAACGGTACCGGCCTGCAGGGCATTCGACATCTTGATAGCCGTGTTTAAGCTCTGTGTGTGGACTGCAGCAGCCAAACCATAAGTGGTGTCGTGTGCCATCCGAAGAGCGCCTTCCTCATCCTTGAACTTGGCGATGGAACAGACTGGTCCAAAGATTTCCTCCTGCATGATCTTCATATCAGGTCGCACGTCTGAAAAGATTGTAGGTTGGATGAAGTAGCCCTTCTTGCCGAGGCGACAACCGCCAGTGACCACAGTAGCTCCTTCAGACTTGCCAGAGTCGATATAGCTCATAACACGGTCATACTGAAGCTGGCTGACTTGGGGTCCCTGGAACGTGTCCTCCTGGAAGGGATCGCCAACCTTGTTCTGCTGAGCGCGCTTCTTGAAGGCTTCGAGGAATTTATCATAGATGCCCTCTTGAACGAACACACGACTGCCTGCACAGCAAATCTGGCCATGGTTGTAGTAGATGCCAAAGTTGACCCAATCCACGGCTTCCTCGAGGTTGGCGTCGTTGAAGACGATGTTTGGAGACTTTCCACCGAGTTCAAGCGTCACCTTCTTCAAGTTGGACGCAGCTGCGGCCTTCATGATCTGCCGCCCAACAACCGTCGAACCGGTAAAGGCGACCTTGTCGACATCCATGTGCGAGGTGATGGTTGCGCCGGCAATCTTGCCGGTTCCGGTAATGAGGTTGAACACACCAGGAGGAAACCCGGCTTGTTGGATGAACTGAGTGAACACGAGGCCAGAAAGGGGGGTCTGTTCGGCCGTTTTCATAACGACCGTATTTCCAGTAGCGAGAGCAGGTCCAATCTTCCAGGCGAACATCAAGAGGGGGAAGTTCCAAGGAATGATCTGACCGCAGACTCCAATCTATTTCATCAACAGTTAGTCTTTAGCAAGAAACTCCTAAAGGTAGATGACTTACCGGCTCAGATCTGGTATAATGGAACATGTCCGGGGCGATATCGATCGTCTTTCCTTCGATCTTATCGGCCCATCCAGCATAATACCGGAGGCATCCAATAACCATATCGACGTCCCCACGTGCATTGTTGATAGATTTTCCGTTATCGAGAGACTCGACAGCGGCCAACAGCTCCTTGTTCTTTTCAGCAAGATCTGCGAGCTTGTACAGCATACGGCCGCGGTCCTCAGGCCTGGACCGTTTCCAGGTGGTTTCAAAAGCAGTCCGAGCTGCAGATACAGCAAGGTCAACGTCCTTTTCGGTTCCTTCGAAAACTGAAGTGATGACTTCTTCGGTGGAAGGGTTCACAACTTGGAGCTTCTTCTTGTCGACACTCTCCACCCACTTTCCATTGATGAAGCTGAGATTCATTAGCATATGCTTCCCAGAAAACGACATGCCTCTTCGTAGAGATTTCGATTTTATCTATCGGTTATCCCGACTTCAACTATGATAAAGAACACATTTTCGTAGAGATGTCATGAACCGAGTACAACTTACAGGCCGATAGGCTGCTCGTAAGCGCCAGTGACGGGGGTCTCGAGCTTGACGGTCAAAGCCATGATGCAGTAGGAGAGAGAGAAACGTGAGAGGATGGAAAAGGAAGGATATGGAACAAAAGGAGTAGATAGAATTGCTTCTTGATAAGATTCAATTCCCTAGTCGTAGTGGTTCTCGTTGTTGTTGAACCTAGGAAGCAGCAACAGTCGCATTTATACCCAAGCTTTCAGCTTCTTGGTCGTGTTCCATCATGTACAAATGTAAAGGAAAGCCTCGGTCACTTCACGTAATGCTCCCGTAGGTAGACGTTCCATCTTTGATACGACTGAGTCAAGTAATCAAGAAAGGTCAGCTCCGTAACCTGGCTTACACAACAGCCGTCGAGTTTCAAGTCGGAGACCCCGCAGTTCGCGGCTCCGCAGTCCGGGGGCGATCTCCTCCCCTGAGCCGAGCCACTCGGAGGACTCCGGTGCTCGATTCCATCCCCGCCCCCGCATATTCCGTCTCAGTCCTTCTTAGAAATTCATTCTTGAAGACGATAAGCCATTATGTCAACGGCAAAGACGAAGGATACCTTTCAACACGTACCGAGGCAATGGGGCCATTTATAATGCGCATCACATCCACATGGCCACACCCAAAACTTTCAACCCATACGCTCCAGCTCCTCTAAATCTCCATTGCACTTGATCACTCCCAAAATTCTTTACTTTCCATCATGCCCTTCTACGAAGTCCACCATTCATACCCTCTAAGTGATGACGAGCGTCAGTCCATCGCTCGCTCCATCACCGATCTCCACTGCACCGCATTCAAGACACCATCTTTCTTCGTACATATACAGTTTGTTGCCCACGATATAAACGATCGGACGTATTACATGGCTGGCAAACCAAGAACCGTCAACTCGAATCGCATCATTGGAGTCGTCCGCACGTCACCTTCCCGTACCAAGTCGGACTTTGATACCCTTGCTGCCAACGTTGAAGATGCCTGGTACAAAGCGCTGAGAGCTTCTGGAACGACCCAAGCTACCGAGGCAAAAAGATTGCTCATGGTTACGTTTTTGCCAATGGTGACTATTCGCGAAGGAGGCATGGCGATCCCGGAGGCTGGGCAGGAGGGTGGGTGGTTGAAGCAACAACTTCCTTATATGAGGATGATGAGTGAGCAGGGAGTAGAGGACTTTACAGACCTGCTTGGAGAGTTGCAACATAGAGAGGACTTGAGGGAAATGATTCAGTAAAGTTAACAATAGGCCTAAAGAGCCCGATATGATATGAGAACCTGTCGCGCGTGTATCCACCACCCTTCTGCAGTGACTAACCTGTGACGCTTGTGCAATTTCCCGCCCATTGTTTGACTCGTTTTCTTAAAGAGTTCTCATTTGCATAGCATCTCAAACGGGCTAATAGTCACAAGAGTTCTCCCACAAGGAGATTCTCTTAGTCACTTACCTACCAATTGTGAGTGAACCGCGTGTGAGATTGTGTATTTTCTTGGTTCTCCCTTTGTGGGGCTAGCTTAGTTATATGCTATTTGTTACCTCAGGCACTCAGACCC